>SNQJ01S0066293.1:0-15861 GCA_010110895.2 Picea sitchensis | reverse complement strand
ATTCAGAATCCTTCAACTCGACTACCAATGACTGCTTGGCTCGACACTCACTTGTTTTGTGAGTGGAGCTCTTATGGAACTCACACCACTTCCCCGTGTCCTTTTTTGGCTTCGTGGTGTTGTTCCTTGCTTGTGTCTTTGGCAGGTTATCCTAAGCCGCCCCACCTTGGCTTGGTCCTTTGTTCTGCAGTTTTGGGGTACCTTTCCCTTACTTCTGATTTGCAGACCCAAAGTCTCGCTTTTTCTATTTGAACTTCTGCTCAATCTTGGCAGCATATCAATACACCACACCAAGCAAGGAGATGTCGAGGAACTCCATTTCCTCCTGAATGTATCTGTGCAGACAATTGTGGTACTTTAACACCAAATGTTTCTCTGAATCTTTTATACCCAACTTTGTGTGTAGGGTATGAAACAAATTCATCATCTCATGCACATCTTGGTCCCTTTGTTGTCGCAGCGTAGTCCATTATATGTATTTGTCCTCATAACTCCCCACGGGATAATATTGTTCCTTGATGGCACCTCAAAAATAATTCCATGTGGGTGTGGACGAGAACAGAGAGGGTTCCCCCTCGCCCTGTTGTTGTGAGTAGGTTTCCCACTAGTCCTTGACATGGGGGCCGACTTTGAGGAGTGCGAAAATAATCCTTTCTCGGTCAAAAAAATCATGAACCGAGAAATATCCTTCTAATAGATTCAACCATCTATCTATGACATTTGCATCTATTTGGCCCTCAAATATGGGAATGTCAATGTTTACTTATACCTTAAAAGGAGTGGCACCTCTAGAGTGGTTGTTGGATGTCGATGCACTGCTAGTGGGAATCCGTTGAAGAATCTAGGAAAAGTTGTCCATCATCACGTTCCTTTGTTTCTTGAGGGCCTCCTCAAGCAACATTTTGATAGGATCTCTTGCTCCCTCATCTTTCTTTTCTTCCCCCATGGGCAGTCGTCGGGGTTTGCGAGACTGATCTTGCAAAGGTTCAACCAGATCGAGCCCCAACTCCTTACACCTTGACCTCATTGGGGACATGCAAAGAAAGATCGAGAACGAGTGGACCGCTCTGATACCACTGATATGGATTTATGTAGGAACATAATGAAATACAAAAATACACATAAATGCAGAGATGCAGCGGAAATAAGACTTCATTTCATTAATAACAAATGACTGAAAAATGCTTACAGACAGAATGGAAATAAACTAGCTAGGGCACTGGTAACTTATCTCTGAGAAGAGATGTGGTGGCTACTGGCCTCTGAACTCCCTGTTACAATGAGGCTCGAAGGCCTATATATTATTGAGAAACAATGGAAAACCCTAAACATCCAAAAACCTAACCCTAGGAGATGAAATGCCAGAATAAGGGCCCCATTGGGGTAAATTGGTACATCAATTTCCCAGGGCTGTAACTTTGGCATACTACCTTCATTTGACACACATGATACATCGTTAGAAATATCTATCCAAGGACTACACTGCTAATAATGATTATCAAGTCCGGAATGGACTCATATTCTTCGCAACATTCGTGCCCAAAAAACATTTTTTAGAGACTCAAAACAACTTCGGAAGTTCAGGACCCGAAGAACTGCTAAACATAGTAAATTGTGCTACAATTAAGGAAACTGAAAAACTAAAAGAAACAATGGTGTGAGTCCAAGTGGATGAGACAGGTGGCCATCAATATCCACTTGGATCAGTTGGGACTCTAAGTAGTGGAACATTTGCAAGACCTTACTTGCTGACCCCAATGACCTCCTATGGTTGAACAAAAGAGAGATGACAGAGCATGATATCCTTTTAAATTTTTGTTCAAGGAAGCCTTGGAGTGAAAAAGGAATGATATGATGGATACTTTTTCACAAATTCTTCGACAACTACCAATAGTTGATGCATATTCGTCAAGCGACCACTTTGGAGGAATCACCCCCTTCAAAATACAAACTTGAGTTTTTATATTACTATATTTGAAGATCCGATAGATGCAAATGATCTATATAATTGGTTGAATATACTAGAAGGGTATTTTACTGATAGAGAAAATGTTACCTTTGTGCTCCTTAAGGTTGTCCCCCATGTCAAATATATGTGGGAGACTTATTATGAGCGAAAGGTTAGTGAGGAATCCAAAATATTTATAGTCTCACCCACTTGGGATTCTTTCAAGGATGAAATTAAGTAACAAGACTACGATGTTGGAATTTACGATGACGATTATACGAGGTGAACCACACTATGATAGAAAAGGGACCAAACAGTGCAATAGATTACAAACATATTTAATACATTGTGCACCAAGTTGGGTATCAAAAACTCTAAACGAAATATGGTGCTCAAGTACCATGATGGTATTCATAGATACATCCATACATAAATGAATTTTATGGACATCTCACCATCGTGAGAGACTTATTGATATATTTTCAAAATAGAGTATAAATTTTAAAACAAGAAGATGGAGTTTGGGTCTGCAAATTCCTCATAGTAGAAGTAGGGAAAAGGTGGCCCCAACCAACAAAACAAAAGATAGAGAAAGGATGGACACCCTCAAGTAAACTAGTCGAATCCATAGACAAAGAAGGGTAATGAGAAGAAGAAGAAAGACACTCGAAAGTGTCATAACACCGACGAATGTCGCTCGAAGCAGTCATTGGTGGTCGAGTTGAAATCCTCATAGTTAGAAGTATGTTATGAATATGAATCAGATCTAGATAAGAGGAAGTGGATCATTGATGTAGAAGGAAGTGTCATCGTTTCTGTCGCCAAGGTCCAGGCAAGTGAACCTGAATAAGTAGAGGGAAGTGAGTTCCTTTTTCACTCAAAAATGTGGGTGAAGGGTGCTCCAATGCATTTCATTGTCGACAAAGGAAGTAAAAAGAACTTGATATCAACATATGTTGTCAAGAATTTGGACCTACTAACAACACGACACTCGCATCCTTACACCATCGGGTGACTCCTCTAAGGATAGATCTTTGCGTTAGCCAATAGTGCCACCTTCCCTACGACATTAAGCCCTTCAAGGATGAGGTATTATGTGATATTTCCCCCTTAAAGTTTGTGATGTTCCTTTAGGCTAACCATACTTGTGGAAACGACACGATTTTTATGAGTTCAGACCTCGCAGTGTTATTACTACTTTGGGTAGACAATTGTAGAGGACACCAAACATAGCTCCACCTAATGCTATTTCTTTTATTTCTGCTAGAAAATGCAGGAAGGTCATTTCCCAAACTGGGAAATTTGTCTACTTCGTGACTCACTCTCAAAGTGAATAGAAGGTCGCATCCACATACATGACCTCTCAACGTAACAAAATAAGGTGGACAATGTTGTGGAAGAATACAAAGACATATTATCCTCACCCACTGGGGAATCGTTGCATTTTCAGGTCAAGAACTTAATCGATCTATCACCCATTGAACCTCTAACTAGTGGGCTAGTCTATCATCACTCTCTTATGGAAAATGAGTAAATCAAGCGTTGAATCCAAGAGTTTCCTCGAAAGGGGCACATCCGGCCCAACTCCCCACGCTACAGAAGCACAATTGTACTTGTGCAAAAGAAATATGGGACTTGGCGAATATGTATTGATTATTGGTCCCGAAACAAAATCACAATCCAGACTCAGTACCTAATTCCCCGAATTGACGACCTTCTCGACTACCTCAAGGGATCCAAGTAATTCAATAAGATTGACCTCAAGTTCCTCTACCACCAAGTCCCAATAGAACACATTGATGTATGGAAAACTACTTTCAAGTGCAAAGAAGGTCTTTTCGAATGGCTAGTCATGTGCTTTGATTTGAAAAATGCTCGTGCAAATTTCATGAGGTTGATGGATGATATATTGCATCATTTCACCCATTATTTTGTGGTGGTATATCTTGATGATATCCTCATCTTCAACAAGAATTCGACGGAACACTTGCATCATATTCAACAGGTCTTTCACATGCTGCGACAACATAAGCTATATGCTAACTTGGAAAAATGCTCCTTTGACATGAACATGGTCCAATACCTAGGCTACATTATTGATGAGCATGATGTGCATGTGGATCTAGCCAAGATCCAGGTCATTTGTGACTGGTCATCCCCGACCACACTAACCGAGCATCATAGTTTCCTATGACTTGACAACTTCTATTGTAGGTTCATGTTGGGATTCTCTGATATTGCATGGGCCCTTAGCCAAGTGACCAAGTGTAATGGAAAGGAAAATTTCATATGGGGAAAGTCGCAACACCAAGTTTTCAATGATCTAAAACATGACTTGTGCTCATCCCTAGTGCTCTCCTTACCCAATCTGCAACAACCTTTTGATATTGAGACCGATACTTCAAACTATGTTGTGGGTGTAGTTCTCGCTCAACACGAAAATCTAGTGGCATATCGCGAGACAATATTAGATGTCGTCTGTAAGTACCCCACCTATGACAAATAAATGTATTCGATTGTACAACCCTGCCGCTAATAGAAGCATTACATTCTTGGGAAGGAGATAATCATCCACACTAATTATTAGCCACTATTGTTCATGCAGACATAAGGAAAATTATAGAATGATTTTCATCAAAAGTGATCCACATATCTGTAGCAGTTCCATCTCAACATCAAATATAAGACAGGAAACACCAATCGTGTCACTGACTGCTTCATTTGACCTCTAGTTGCATCCCTAACCACGGTGATCCAATCTTGTGGACATGAGGCCTCAAAGTGGCCCCAACTATACAAGAGTGATCCTGACTTCGCTACCACTTACTAGATGATAGACATAGGCGTAATTGTCACTAAATGTCATCTTCAAGACACACTATTATGTCATATGGACCACCTCTTTGTTCCTTTAAGTGAGTGTACGAATTTGATTTGGAAATCTCACTACAATTAGATAAAAGGACACTTTGGCATAGAAAAGACCCTGTCAGTACTACAAAATAATTTTTTTTGGCCAAAACTTTGATAGGATGTTAGCAAGTATATCAGGTCTTGCACTACGTGTGACATTTCCAAACCAGTCACAAAGAATCAATGTCTGTACACCCCTCTGCCTACTCCCGATAGGACCTGGGAATCCATCTTGATGAACTACATGTCTTTCCTTCTTTCAACCAAGCAAGGTAATGACTGTAATTTTGTGGTTGTTGATAGGTTTTCTAAGATAGCCATTATAACATCCTGCAAGAAGAGTATCCTAGAGGAGGAAACTACCCAGATCTTTTTCGAACGAGTATGGGTACACTTTGAGATACCACAAACCATCATATCATATTGAGATGGAAGTTTCCAAAGCACATTCTAGTCAAACCTCTAGTCATTGTTCGACACCAAACTCACCAAATTGAACTCCTTCCACCCCCAAATTGATGGCTAGAAAGACATTGTCAACTGAATGATCATGCATATATTTCACATGTACAACTCCAAACATCCACGGACATGGGATGAGAGTCTCCCCTATATTCAACACAACTACAATAAAGGCCTCCATAGCTCTACCAACCACAACCCCTTTCAGGTGGCCTTGGGATTTCAACCATTGGGTCCCATTGATGTTGAATTTCCCCTTGCATCCACATAGGCATAATCGTCTCATGCTCAATATGAGGCCGATAAAGAAACCAAGTTTATTGAATGGATTTATCACATTTGCCAATAGGTCTATGATATTTTACAAAAAGCCAATGCTAAGTACAAGCAACTCTGTGATCAACATCAGGTGTCGCACAAGTTTCAGGTGTGATGTAGGGTCTGGTTTCATTTGCAGAAAGAGTTCCTTATAGGACCCCATCGGAATCTTTGTTCACTTCACTATGGACCTTGCACCATCACCAAGGTTGTGGGTGACAATTATTTTGAGCTAATTATTCCCCTCTTCCTTCGCTTACACCCAATGTTCAATGTGGACCTCCTTCAACCATACTTTCCACCATTATTTGACACATCAGAGATAGAAGAGAAATTTACACCAACAAAGATCAACCCTAACTGCATGGAACATGCAACCATTGATCAGATTATGAACACTCAGGTTAAAGGGACTCGCCAACAAATGATCCATCTTTATCAGGTTGTCAAAGAAGGGCAGCTATTGCACCAAGGCAAGTGGCTTACCCGGGGCCAAATTCAGCAAAAGTTTCCCCTTTTGATGGGGGAACTTTGCACAATGGATACGATCCCTTCCTAAAGAGGTAGGATTGATCTAGGTGGATATCAATGGCCACCCACCTATTCCACTGGGTCAAAGAACAATTTTTCATTTTGGCATATTTTCTACATCTTTTCAGGTCGAGAACTTTTGGGGCCGTTTTGAGGCCCTGAACGATATTTTTTTTACTTTTCAAGCCCTAAGGTCATAATGTGTTATTTTTTCTAGACCGTTCCTACGATGTATTGAGTGCCCCAAACAGAAATAGTATGAAAAAATTACGCCCTCAGGAAGTTGATGTATCAACTACCCCCATCGAGACCCACAAACCTTTAAATTGCCACCATTCGAGCAAGTTTATTTCATTCTTCACTTTTACAGTTTCAACATTTCTCTTTATTAACATAAATCAATTTTCACTATATCTTTGTGGGCCCCAATGAGATATATATCTTTGTGAGTTTCTTTAATATATATTTATATTTGATTTCGTTTTATTTATAAATTCAAATCAAGTAACTTCAAAAAAAAATTCAAATATGTATAAGTATTTTGTAATAGAACTTACATCAAATAATTTACAAATAGAATGTCCATAAAATATTTGGCAAGTAACCTTATCTACCTCTTTTATATATATATATATATAAATGATGACACGGAAGATAAAGAATCCCTTACAAGCTTTATTCACTTGACACTGGCTTAATTTACTTCCAAATGTTGAGAAAAATGATTTTATGTAGCAAGTAACATGCCATAACTCATAATTTTGAATCAACCCGATTATATGTTTTGAATAGCATATTAAACATGTAGTATATTCGTGTAAGCACCTCACATTAAATTCATTCAATAAAAAAATGTAATATGATTCACTGAATTGAACCAATAACGTTTGAACAAAACTAAACATGCAACAAAATGGAACTTTTTAGGTACCCTAAAATTTGTCTAAACACTCGTTCATGTTTCCAAAATTTTTCGGCAGATCCCAAACACCTTGGTGTAGTTAAAATTTGTGAACACAAAACAATATTTCCAATATGATAGTAGAATTGCTCATTGAATTCAAGTAAAAATACTATAATAATAATAATCTATTTTTAAGGTGACGGCCAAGCCAACACAACAAATTGGTGTATGAGACCTCTTTGTTTGTGGGACAAGGGATCCCCCTTCACCCAACGATTTGATTAGTAAAATCTACGAAGGTATACATACCCTACCCCTCTCTGGATTTGAACCTGTAACCTCTTAAGAGGAAACACATGTTCTTAACCATTAGACCCACTCACCACATAAAAACGAACCATTTTGTTAAACTTTTATCTTCATAACAAATTTTAACAATGACATTTCAAACTTTCAATTAAAAACCAATAAATATGACGATGTAAGCGATAAATAAATGAGCGTGGAGTTCGTTTCTTATCTCGATATTAAGAAATTAGTAAAGCTGTACTGAACCACCACTCCAATGAAAGGCCGTGGAAATTATTGGTAAATATTCAAATTATAAAGATAAAACCATGATTGTGTCAGGGTGTTACTGAGGCGTCACAACAACGCAGGTATTATTTAAGATGTCTCGATGGAGATTCAATGACTGTTATTCACGAAGGTGTCTTGATGAATCCTCCTTGAAGATATCTTAATACTCAGACTCATTATGGAAACTTCAAATTAAGATGATAAATATCTCTTGAATGATAATATTAATCGTCTATAGTCTTGAATGAAGAAATCTTAAGAAATAATCACGTCATTCAGACTTAAAGTTATGATTATGATGATAATAATCATCCATCAAGAACTCATTAATATAAAAATCTATCTTATTCAATCAAGAAATCTTAAAATATAATAGTAATAATGATTTCAATCGCCTCAATTTCGCAACGTTAACTCCCATACCTAAATCTGAATTTCGCAACGTTAACTCGCAGAACTGAATGGAAGAAATCTGAAGGATTTTCTAAGTTGGGAAAGTTACTAAGGGAACAAGCAGACAGAAAGGGCACTCAGCGTTTAGTTAGCTCTGCATCAGACGGGCAACAAAAGCGACATGCTGTCCCGATTCAAACCCTCGCCTGAACCGACTTCAAAACCTGCAGATCAATAAACCTATTTCTTCTGTTGTAGCAATTTCGCCCGCCAACGACCATGGCTATCCATATGCAGGCTGCATCAAAGTTCTGGTTCCTCGTCCTTCTGCTAATGGGAAGCGCAGCAGCACCAAGCCTGCAGAGTAGGCTTCTACAGGATATCATTCCACCAGATGATGAAATATCTAATGAGGAGCATCTCTTAGCAGATTATAACGATGCACTGGGATTGCATAGCAACGAGGAGGAGGATTTGGATTTAGAATATGAATCAGAGTCCAAGCATGTGGATTCAGAGGCCATGAGGACTAGGGCAGAATGCCCATGTCCCAGACTGTACGTGGTGAAGGACCAACTTGAGACACTGCAGAGCATAAGCGTTAAGTGCAACGCTCCGTTCATGCTTCTGGACAATCCCCACATTCAACTGGATTCTGATGATGCCTTACCAGGGCTCGTTTTAGAGATTTATTGTGCATAACTTGTAATGTCTGTAGATTATAGAACGCAGCATCGACTCTATATCCTTAATAGGAATATCTATGAAATAGGTGGTACATGTATTTGCAGAATTTTGTACAAATTCCATTTTCAAAAGAATTTCGTCTTATAGTTGTTTCAATGTGCTAATTTTTAGGGAAATGCAGAGGGATTTTGAATTCTCGCTCAGCCCAAAAAAAAAATCGCATAACCTATTTAATACATATTTTTTTTGGTAAGTTAGGAGAATATATTGAATATTGTTAAATAGCAAGTTACAGTTGGAGAAATAGTTCGAGAGATCGTGGCAGAATCGTTTTGGTGGGAAATCAATGCTGCGACATGACTGTGGGAAATCAATGCTGCGACATGACTGTAGAGTTATCAATTGTCCATACAAACTAGCACAGCCACATAATTGTGGCTGATCAACTTCAAATGGTCGATAAGATGAAAAGAATCCTTAAAAGAATATATTAAATTTTATTATTGATTAACAAATAAACTGTTGAGCTTCATTTATTTAGTGTTAATATTTTAATTTATGTTAATCACTTATGTGGCAATCAGTTAGCTATTAAAGTAACTTTTAAATATAATTAGTTAAATGTAAAAAAGTAAACACATAAACTGATGTCTTTATAATAGCTAGGAAGTTAATGATTGAAATCAAAGCCATTTATTTTGTGTGACTACTCAGAATATTCTAGCCATATTTAATCCTGTCCATAAAAAACTTATTAAGAAATAAACCCCTATTAAATCTGCCCATGTAATAACAAAATCTATAAAAAACATAACTATGCTAAGCTTAGAAGCTAGGACGCCACTCAGAGTTGGAACGCAGTAAATTAATCTGTCTGGAAACATAAAAATACCAGTTAAGCCTGAGAACGTTGGAATCAGCTGAATGCATTCATTCGTTCATCTCTGTGCAACAACTTCGTTCATCCCTGTGCAACAACCCCTTGATGTCGCCCTTTACATTCATGACTGAGCTCTGGATGAAATCCATAGAATTCTTCAAATTCACGAGCCCATGGCACCCAGAACCTATTTAATACATATTATTATGCATCTCAATCTTACTTTTTTTTAAGAGTGGGAAAACTTATCATTACTCAATTTTACATTTTTTTTTAGAGGGAAAACTTATCATTACTCAATTCAGTTTTATATAGTGGGAAAATCTATATCATAACTCAGTTTTTAATTAGCAGTGGAGAAAGTTATCAATTATCATTGCTTGTTATCAGTAAATGTAAGTCTTGAGTTTGAGCAGTTAACATTTTTCCTTCCATCTAAAAAAACTAACTCTTGACGAAACAAAAATAATATGTATCTAAATTTTAAGTTTTTTTTTTAAGTGGGAAAAATTATGATTACTTAGTTTTGCATTTTTAGAGAGGGAAAACTTATCATTACTCAGTTTTATACAGTGGAAAAATCTATATAATAATTCAGTTTTTAACTAGCAGCGGAGACAATTATGAGTTATCATTATTTATTATCAGTAAATACAGGTCTTGAATTTGGGCGGTTAATTTTTTTCTTTCCATTTAAAAAAGGTTAACTCTTATCCAAACAAAAAAAAAATTAAGTGAAACTACAAGACCAAAATAAATATTGTATATATTAATAAATACAAAATAAATGTTTTTAGATATTTTAAATTTATCCATATATAATTTTGTTTTAACAGTGTATAACCAACATTTATAGCTATATTATTGATAATTTATCATTCATTTAATAAAACTACAAAATTTATATTTGCACGAGTTTTCTCATTACTGTCCAAAGTGCTAGCGTTCGTGCTTGGTGAACTGGTAGAATTTATTGTCTTTATATTTGCACGAGTTTTCTCATAAGTGTCCAAAGTCCTGGAGTTCGTCTTTGGTGAACTTGTAGAATTTGTTTTGTTCATAGGACTAGAGTTATTCATTTAATATGGCTGCATTTTTTTAATTTACTTGAATTAAAAAAATTCTTGACCCTTCTTTGCAGGAAACATTCATCATTCAGGGTCATCTGGAGAGCTTGTAGAGTTTGTGTTGTTAGGAGGGCAAGAGAAATTCATTGCTCGTTGTATTTTTTTTTTAATTTACTTGTTTTAAAAAAATTCATGACAGGTCTTTGAGGGAAACATTAATATATGTGCCAATTTGGAGGAGTGCTGGAATTTGTTTTCTTGGGAGGAATAAAGTTTATTCATTTATGGCTATATTTTTTAATTTGCTTATATTATAAATGAATTATACAGGTATAAACAGGTAGGAATTTGCCTAATTACTAAGAGAAAAACTTTAGATTAGACTGTTGCTACACATTTTTGAGGTAGTTAAAAAAATTTCTTTATTTATTTTTCCTGATAGCTTACTGATCCTTGCAATCTTCGGAAGCGTCTGGCCTCGGAGCTTTAATGATGGGCATGTTTATGGGCATGTTTACGCAGTTAGATTGATTTTATTTGAACTCCACATTTTTGGGTTCTACTATTAATTAAATGACAATTTAAAATTAATGATATTTACACCGAAAGGTTTATATTTATTGATAATGGGCACATTTAAAAAATATAAACGGATTTTCGTGGGCCTGGCCCCGCCTTTTGGCGTTCACCAGCCGCAAATTAGCGACTATGCTAGTTTATTTACATATGGATTTTTAATTAACAAGATTTCATATGATCTGAATATTCTTAATATTTAAGATAAATGAAAAACTGTGATTGCAAGCATTAACTTCCTTGCATAAATGTTCTACTGTATTTAGATTTGTTACTGTGCTTTGGTTTGAAGGTGTTTTTACTGTGATTTCATTTTTCGATTTTTTTTTTAATGCATTTATGTTTTTTATTCAAATTTGTTTTGGTTTTTTTTCTGAATATCCCCCCCTTCCTTTACCGGGTTTCCGTTGGTCTCTTAGCTGGGCGGCGCCGTGGATGACTGGGGTAACAACTGTGCGCGCGCGGCGTGGGTGACTGTGGAAGCCTTTCCTCCACCTTTTTAACAGTCGTGGGTGCGTGGACTCCTTCCTTCCACTCCACGGTAGCTCGTAACACCCCTTCAGTCATTCGCTGTAATCTCCTATCCGCGTTCATCAGCCACAGGTGATGTGGCTGCGCTAGTTTAATAAATATAACATGAACATTGACGTGGAGGGTCGCATATGATGTAGCAGGGTGTTATATGTTTTTTTGGGCTGGTAAAGGGTCTAGTGCTAATGCTTCTGTAAGTTTCCATTTGTTACGAGACACGGGCTCGTCTTCGTCGCCCTCCCTGAACAGATTGTGAGTCTGAACGTCAGGGGTTTACACCCATCTATTGCTTGGTTTGAACCTCATGCCATATTTAGTATAGAGATTTTGATCATGGAGACATACCCGATATTGGGGAGACAGGCATGAATATGACTGGAGGACAAAAACAGAGGATTCAGTTAGCTAGAGCAGTATATAATGTTTAAGTTCAAGTAGAGGTAAGTATACATACACACACAACAATGGAGCTCCTCTTGAGCTTTTCTTCACATTCATACATGAAACCAAATTCCAAATACACTAGACTAGATATTTTTCTACAATTCTTCATCTTTCACTTACCTATTAAATGCAACTTCACTTATCTAATTTATGTATTTAATATACATATCTACTATCTACTTGGTCAATCAAATAAGTGAGGGAGAAATTACACCATTCAACACTCCCCTTTAATTCCGACCATTAAGAAAATCAGCACAAACAATGCCCAAGTGTTGTCTCTGAAATTCAAAAGTTCTTCTTCCCAATGATTGGGTGAAGATATCTGCTAATTGTTCTTTCGAACCACAAAAATGTAGCATGATATTATCAAATGATAGTGACTGTCAATCTCTTTACTCTTGCACTGAAACACATGATTCTTAGATAATGCGATTGTTGAACTCTTGTCACAAAATATAGGAGTTGGCTCCTTCTCTTCATGTGCAAGATCACTAAGGATCCTTCTCAACCAAACTACATGACAAGTTGTTGAAGTTCACATACTCTCTTTCTACTCAAGAAATTGTGATGATGGGTTGTTTCTTTGAAGCCCATGAAATTAAACCTATACCCAACAAAAATGCATACCCATAAGTACTTCTCCTATCATCAACGCCACCTGCAAAATCACTATCTGTATATCCAATAAGTGAATCATTTTCTTAATTGGAATACCAAATTCCATAATCTATTATACCTGCAATATACTTCTCATAATTCTTTTTCCAACTTTCCAATGAGAGATTTTAGGATATTCCATAAATCTCGAATTTAAGTTCATTGCATACATAATATCTTTCCCGATAGTTGTAAGGTACATGAGGCTGCCTACAAGCCTCTTATACAAGGTATAATCAATTGACGTTCCTTCATATTGCTTACTTAGTTTTGTAACTGTTGCAATTGGTGTACATGTTGGCTTGCATTTGTTCATTTTGGAACTTTTCAAAATATCTGTGGCATATTTTNAAGTTGTTGAAGTTCACATACTCTCTTTCTACTCAAGAAATTGTGATGATGGGTTGTTTCTTTGAAGCCCATGAAATTAAACCTATACCCAACAAAAATGCATACCCATAAGTACTTCTCCTATCATCAACGCCACCTGCAAAATCACTATCTGTATATCCAATAAGTGAATCATTTTCTTAATTGGAATACCAAATTCCATAATCTATTATACCTGCAATATACTTCTCATAATTCTTTTTCCAACTTTCCAATGAGAGATTTTAGGATATTCCATAAATCTCGAATTTAAGTTCATTGCATACATAATATCTTTCCCGATAGTTGTAAGGTACATGAGGCTGCCTACAAGCCTCTTATACAAGGTATAATCAATTGACGTTCCTTCATATTGCTTACTTAGTTTTGTAACTGTTGCAATTGGTGTACATGTTGGCTTGCATTTGTTCATTTTGGAACTTTTCAAAATATCTGTGGCATATTTTCGCTAACATATAAAAATTCTCTTTTCAAATTGCTCAACTTCAATTCCCAGAAAATATGTCATAAGACCGAGATCAATCATCTAAAATTCACTTTTCATGGCTGCTTTGAATTTATTCAACAACAAATTTCTTGTAGAAATCATGTTATCAACATACAGACAAACTATCAAAATATTACCTTTCTGATCTCTTTTGGTGTAAAGTCTGGGTTCATTGTTGCTCATGTTGAACCCATTGTTGAGAAAATAAGAATCAATGTGATTGTACCAAGCTCTTGGAGCTTGCTTTAAACCATACAAAGTTTTCTTCAATCTGTAGACTTTATAGTCTTTACCTCTGAGCTCAAATCCTAGTAGTTGATCTACATCAACTTCTTTCTGTAAAATTCCATTTAGAAAGGTTGATTTAATATCCATTTGATAGATTGGCCATTTCCTTTGAGCTGCAACTACCAAAACTGCTCCAACAATATCCAAACATGCTACTTGAAAAAATGTTTCTCCATAGTCAATATTGGGTTGTTGATAAAACCCTTTTGCTACAAGTCTTACCTTTTGTTTCTCTACTTTTCATTTCTCATTGAATTTTCTCTAATACATACATTTAGATCCAATGTTGGTTTTACCTATAGGAAGATCCACAAGATCCCATGTGTCGTTTCTTTCAATTACTTCAATTTCTTCATTCATTGCATCAACCCATTTTTCTTCTTTGACTACTTTTCCAAAGTATACTAGTTGATAAGATAACATAGAAAAGTGTGCTTGTTGATCCACGTCATCATTATGCTCATAAATTTCTCTCAAGCTTCTTTTTTTGTGGTTCATCAAATTTTCTACAGTGGGATCTGAATCATTGCTAGAAGAAGAAGACGAACTATGCTTTGTTTGTTCTCCTTGGCCTTGTACTTTCAATCTTGGAAGTCTTGGTGGAGAATCTTGTTGTCCAGTAGCTTGCACCTACTTATATTCCTATATAGAAGGAATCTGATCTACAATCATTTCACTTGTTTGGTTATCCCAAGATTTATCTTCTTGGAATTTCACATCTCTTGTTACTATCATCTTTTTGGTAAAAGAATTATACAACCTATATGCTTTAGATTGTTCACTATATCCAATAAATATGAATTTTTCACTTCTATCATCAAGATTTCTCCTCGGCTCTTCAGGAACATAAGCATAAGCCACAAAACCCAAAACTTTAAAATGAGAAACACTTGATTCCATACAACTCCATGCTTTTTGAGGGACTTGATTTTTTAGACTGTTGGTTGTTGACAAATTCAAAATATAAACTGAGCATGCCACTGCGTCACTCCAGTATTCATTTGACAAATTCTCAGCATTCAACATACTTCTGGCCATATTCATTATTGTTTGATTCTTTCTTTCAACTACTCCATTCTGTTGTGGAGTGTATCTTGTGGTAAATTGTCTCTTGATCCCATGCTTCCTACAATATGCTCCAAATTCTTTGGAGTCATACTCACCTCCTTGATCTAATCTAAGTAGTTTGATGATCCGGATTTATGCATGAGCACAATGAAATATAGAAATACACATAAACACAGAGATGCAGTGGAAGTAAAACTTCATTTCATTAACAACAAATGACTAAAATATGCTTACAGACATAATGGAAATAAAATTGCTCAGGCATTGGTAGCTTATCTCTGAGAAGAGATGTGGTGGCTACTGGCCTCTGAACTATGTGTTACAATGAGGCTCGAAGGCCTATATATTATTGAGAAACAATGGAAAACCCTAACATCGAAAAACCTAACCCTCGGAGATGAAACTCCAAAATATGGGCCCTGTTGGGGTAAATTGGTACATCAATTTCTCGGGGTCGTAACGTTGGCATACTATCTTCGTTTGACGCACATGATACATCATTAGAAATATCTATCCGAGAACTACAATGTTGATAGCGAATATTCAGTCCAGAACAGATTCTTTTTCATCGAAGCATTCATGCCCAAAAAATGTTGTTTAGGGCCTCAAAATGGCTTCGAAAGTTCAAGACCCGAACAACTGCTAAAAATAGTAAATTGTGCTACAATTAAGGAAACTGAAAAACTGAAAGAAACAATGGTGTGGGTCCAAGTGGAATAGGTGGGTGGCCACCAA
>SNQJ01S0066292.1:40461-76046 GCA_010110895.2 Picea sitchensis | reverse complement strand
CCTCTTGTGAGTTTCAACCTTGTGAGCATCAGAAACAAAACTTGCAAACATTCAAGTCTTCAAAACCAGAGCTCTGATACCAACTTGATCTAAAAATGAAGAAGACTTGAAAACTTATTGCAAGTGAATGTTATGTGTTTAAATCAAAAGGATCAGTTTGCAACACATAAATTAAAGGATTACTTATGCAAATTATACATAGACAACAACATAATCAATGAACATAAACACATAAGCACAACAATTGATAAAGGAGTTCACCCCTCTTATGGGCTATATCTCCTGGTCCAGCTTCCAATGGATCATTATTATTAATTGCTCAAAAATTCTCAAAAACATGTCTTACAATGCTCAGACTGACAAACTGACTACTCCAATGGATTCAGAGCATCCCAAAACCCCTGTCTGGGCTTTTTCGGCACCTTAATTGGTCGAAAAATAAAGAAGTTAGGCCTCCTGGAAGTCCCCCTCTTCAAGCTTGTTGTCTCTACATCTACAAAACACACCCTTCTTCATTGAACCTGGCTCACACGAATTATATGGCGTAAAAACCCAACACCGGGTGCAACTGCACCAACGGTGCAAACCGTAGAACGGTTAAGGGCGCGCCAGCCCCTAACCGCCTCGGCACCTGGGCATATGGCGCATGTGACCTCGCGCATGGGCAAAAGGTGGTTAATTCATTGCAACAGGTGTAACCTCCCCCCGCGCTCCAATTCGTGGGCACATGGCAATACATATATATATAACCCCACGACCGGGGGCTCCACGTATTGTAAACCCCGCGCGCTTTATACATATTACAATGGTCATATAAACTTTGGGTTATGTTTTATAAACTCGCGCCACATATTATAATACACGGTTATATGTTGTAACGGAACCACGGGTCGAGGCTAAGCCCCGACCCGCCCCCCTTTCAATTTAATACAATGAACGAATTCAAATAATATTGAAACCATATGTTAAATAAGAACTAACTCGTTTCCCAATGGTCGGGTGGTCGTGCGAAGGCGTTAGGTGTTGGGGAGGTCCGGGGGTCGAACCCCGCGGACTCCCATATATTTTACATACAACCACTAGCCAACCAATGAGTGACATGTGGCACCCACGGATTGGGCCACGTGTCCTCATATCATTTGCCATCCAACCAGACACGTGCCAGCTCCCGATTTTCCAACAGTCAACCAATCAACATCTGCCACATCACCACTGTACGGTCATATGGTCCTGCCACGTCAGACCGTACGGACTGTACGGACTGGTACAATCAACATCAAATTTTTTGTCTGTTTGGCTTGGCGAACAGATCGCGATATCTTCTCCATACAGAGTCTGTTTGACAAAGTAAATATACCACCGGATTTAGGAAGATGAGACGGACGCAATGGCACTGTTTTCGTCGCATTCCGAGCACTTTGAAATTTGAGAAAAATTTGATCCCCTGATCAATTGTTGTGATGATGTGCCCTCTTAATTGCTATGATGATGTGTCAGCTTAACTGTTGTGATGATGTGACAGATTAATCGTTGTAATGATGTGCCAGCTTAATTGTTGTGATGACATGCCATCTTAATTGTTGTGATGATGTGCCAACTTAATTGCTGTGATTATGTGCCAGCTTAATTGTTGTGATGATGCTCCAACTTAATTGTTGTGATGATGTGCCAGCTTAATTGTTGTTATGATGTGTCAACCTCATTCTATGATGATGTGCCAACCTCGTGCTGTGATGATGTGACCAGCCTCATGCTATGATGATGATGTATTAGTTTTTATACTAATCCATGTTGATGAAGATGATGATATCATTCTAGCTCTCTGTTGAGAATGAGAAAAACTTCCAACGATTTATAGATACGCCAGTCAGTGTTCCAAGATGTTGTTGATGATGTTGTCCTCTCTCTCGCCTGATGCTATTGTAGAATACCCTTGTTTTTAAGGGGGAGTGTTGAAATATTGTAACTGCAAAGAGTATTCTATTTATTATTGATGTATTATTCATTAGATCAATCCCCTTTTGCGGATTAATCATGTCGGGTATTGTAAATGACCAAATCCCCTTTTGCGGATTGGTCAAACCTTAATTGTAATAGGAAGAATGAGAAGTCGGCCCCTAGAATATATTAAAGTGGTTATAACCACCCAGAATGAGAAGTCAGCCCTACCAGTGAAAACACACCTCATTTCACACCTACGATATGGTATAAATAAGAGAGGCCAATGCCTCATTTGAACACACACTCACTTGTTCATCAAGAGTGAAAGTTTGGAGTTGGAGTTGGAGAAGAAGGAAGAGAGAGAGAGGCACATTCTTGGAGAGGACTTTCTGTATTGTTTGAGTTATATCTTGGCATTATATTGGCTATCTATATTAAGGAAGTTTTTGCTGGGTTTTCTCCCCCATGAGGGTTTCCCAGGATAAATGATGTGTCTCTTGTGATTGTGTATTTCTCAGTGATCCTATATATGCTATCGTTATCTAGTGAATTGAAAAGAAACCTAATAATAGCTTAAACCTTAACAATTTCTTTGTAAAACCTGTGCATTGGTTATTGGTTAAAAGAAATTTCGGTCAACTTAGGTTATTATTCTGGTTCTCTATGAAAAATGATGTCAATAGTGCAACAAGCTCTAAATTTTATTCGTGTGGGGTTTTACCACTTGTTTGGGTTAGTTGTTGTCACCCCTTTTTCGTCTAGATCATTTTTGTGGTTCATTCTCCAAGTTGCGACACAACTGTTGACAATGGTATTGTTCTTGCTCTATTTGGACGAGCCTGAGCTATTGTTGTTATGTCTTGTTATTCACTTTCACTATCGCCAAAATCATTTCATAGTCCAGTCTTTGCATTGCCCAGAATATTAAATGGAGACCTGTGTATGTGTATGTATTGAGTGGCCATGAGTTGTGCTCTAGATTTCTTTCCACAAGTATTTTAAAATATTCACTCCTATCATCTCTATTGTAGTGGCTGAATGATATATTGGTAAACCTCACTATCAAATTTGTTTCGAACATTAAAAATCTCTTTGGTGTTGGAAGAGGCACGATCTCTCTGTGTCTTCAAGGATTTTTCCTTGTTTAAACCAACCCTCATTTCCTCTCTGCAATAAAGTTTTAAAAGGCATCTATGTGTGCCTGGTTGGTTGAGTCAAATTGTTTTTTTTCTACTTGAGAACTATTTAGCTCTGTCAAGATCTTGGGGTTATAAGTTGAAAGACTGGGGTGTTTTCAAAAGAGCATGAATCTCTATTCTTCCAAGATTATACTTGATTACGTATGGTTTCTTCTCGATGATAACTTATTTTAGGAGGTAAAAGGATTACGAGCTCTCTGTGTTTTAGAGGATTAAGCACACTCTCATTACATCTATGCAATAACATTTTAAAGAACTCGACTTGGTTCTATTGAGCCCGATTTATTTTTTTTCTCCTTGGGCACCTTGTTTTTGCTCTGTCAAGATTTTGATTACAAGGTAAATGATTAGTATTTTCTAAAAAAATGGCACGATCTCTCTGACTTCAAAGATCGTCTCTTGGTTGAGTCTCTTTATTTCCTCTCTGTGATGAAATTGTTTTGAAAAGGAAAAGGGTGTTGTTTACTTATAGCCTGATAACTTTTCATTTGGTCGATTTATGTTTTTTCACTCATTGTTGTGTTAAATCCAAGCACGAACATGATACTATTTAAGTTTCGAAGGCACCTCTGTGTGTGATTGGTTCATCAAATATGATCTTGGTTCTTTCAATATTTAAAGGAGACACCTGGGTGTATGATTTTACTATGTTCTTCTCATGCGTTATATGGTTCTATATTTTATTGAGTCTGTACATGTTAATGCACACGGATATCAAACTCAAGGCTACATGTTTTGGGTTAAATTTTATTGTCGAATCAAGATTGTTGTCGATGATTATATTGTTGTTGACCCGTGTGTGATTAAATCAGGCCTGATTTTTGTTTGTATGATAGTGGACTGTGACAGTCAGTATTGGAAGTCGATTGTTGGTGGTTAACACTGGGTCTATTATTATTTTATTTCTAGAATTAAACATTGGATATGGGTAATTCAAATCACTGTGCATATTATGTTTGTTTTAAAAGAAAAAGATCAACATTAGAACATACATGACTGTGGATCAAATGGTTATAATGTTACTGTGGAATTGGAAATGATATTGCATAATTATTATATAGGATGCACATAATGATATAATTGAAGAGTTTTGGGCAATTGAATTGTTTTCTTTATTGAAGACAACAAGCAATCTATATGCAATTAAAGGACAATTAAATGATTTTAGTCTTGGAAATGGATGATTATTGGATTGTAATTGAAACAGAGTTATGATTTTTGTTCAATTTAATTTATTTTATGAACAATATCCGTATTATTCCCTCTCATATTCTCAATTTTTTGCTCATTATAAGCCCCTCATGATCCCAATCTCATTTTTACATGCCCTGTTCAATAAAATAAAATTAAAACTCTGTATGACAGTGGTAAACGATGACACAAAGATAGATGGAAACTATTATATTTTGGGTATTGATTGCACAGTCAGTTATTTAATGAATTGTTGAGCAGTACTCGTGTTCTTACTCCCTGTCATGATATCACCTTTTCGCTCATTACGATCCCTCCAAATATTCCATGAACTCTATTTCACCCCCTCCTCATTTAACAATTATTAAATAATTATTATGAATTGGATTGCATGGTCTTATGTTAATTTCTAAGCCAAAATTTGTTTCATATAAAGAGAATGTCATGTATGGTCTATTAAGAGATAGTTGCTAATAATTGCTGCATACAGGATGAGATTCTTCAACATAGGAAGTCATGGAAGAAAAAATAGGGGAAGAGGTAACTGGAACAGAGGGCCTAGAAGACCCAGATTCTATATACATTTTGATGTTGATCTTCAGGAGTTGAACCAACATTTTCAATATGGGTTCTTCAATTGGATTGGACAAGGTATAATTCAACCTAGACCAGAGAGACCTCCGTTCCTGCCCCAAAATGTTCCTGGTATCCCCGTGCCTCCCCATTTATCTTTGCAACCAAAAGTTCCCGAAAATGATGGATGACAGGAAATAGTTCATCAGAAAGTCTCCCACCATTGTGGTTGGCCCAAATTTTCATTTCCCCCTCCTCCTCTACCTATAAACCCAAATTCTCAAATTTCCCTTGCACACTCACCTGTTCAGTCTTCCCATGCAAGAAAATAACTCAAAACCAAGCCTCCCCATGTGCATGACAAAGGTAAAGTTGTTGCTTTCCCCTCATCTCCTTCAAGTGACTCAACAAATTTAGTATCCTCCCGGATGCACCTGAGGGACGATTTATCCCATGTTATTAGTGAGATTAAGCCTCAAGGTTCCACCCAACCTAAGGCTAATTCAGGGAAGTTCAAAGGGGAAAACAGTGACAAAAGAATAATTATCTCTCAAAGTGACAAATATGGATTTTGATTATGTGTTTATAATTGATTTGTTGAGGATAGTGGACTGCAGAAAGTTTTGGACAACAAACTATTTTTTGGATATTGTGGATATTTACATGTTTTGGATATGATTTGAAATAATTCTGATATTTAAATTTCAAAATTTGGAAATAATTTATGGGAGTGACAAGGAGGCATGTGTTAATTGGTTGTTTAATTGTGTTTATTTTTGTTAAGAAATAAAAGGGAGTCACTAGGGGTCCCACCTACTTAGTTATTATTTAATAAATACCCTTAATTATTATTATTATTACTTCCCCTAACTAAAATTAGTTAAGTTTTATTAAATTGACTAAATGAGGTAGTTGAACTACTTCAACTGATTTGGAATGCATAAAAACCAAATGATAAGGAAGAAACAAGTGGAGACTAGAAGGAGAAATCAATACTAAGGTTTTCTCTTGAGTTTTATTGAGATAGTTCAATTTTCATTCATTATTCGGTTCATTAAAGGCCTAATTCTCTTTTTCGACAGCAGGGTTTTATCGTAGACAACAAGGTTCAAAGCTGAATCATATCATTCAGATGCTTGTTTAGAGGTGTTGATCTATCTTTGATAGTCTATGTATACTTGTATGTTTATGGATTGAGTTTCATAATTGATAAAGGATATCGTGCAAAGTCTAGGGGGAAACAATCTGTGGCAAGTTGATCCAGATTTTAAAGTTCAGTTTTTTACTTCTTGTCAGAGTCCTTTTGTATGGATTTCATAGGGAATATCTAAGTTTGACCTTGGTCCATGCCCTCACAGGGAGTTTTTTAAAGAGAAAGATACTTTTGATTTCTTGGAATGAAATAAAGTGATTGCTATTCTGTCTCATTTGTATTGATCTGTGACTTGGTTACTTTTTCTTTTGATCTCCACTTTATTTTCTGCATTCTGTTTATGTTCAGAAAATTATATAAAAATTTCATATTTTGCAACAATCTTTTCATTTAAAAAATCATCCTAATCCCTTGTAATTAATACATGTGGATTGGGAAATACTTTTTGAGGCTATAAAACATAGGGTAATATTCCCGACTATCTTGCCTTAGGCAAGAAGGATTAGAAAATGCTTGAGTAAGATAAATTCATATATTTTCCGCAACATTTATTTGGTCATAGCATTTGTTAAAGGCGACCATCTTGTGGAGATATTCCATATCTATCTAGTTGATTGTATCCTTGATGATCATGGAATATATTTATATTTCTTCTTTTGATTCTTGGTTTTATCTTTCTAATTATTATTACTTGTTGCAGAGACAACCCAATATTAGGCTGTTGATATTAAAGATTAGACCAACATTGCTTTAATTCTATTTAATACCATCTTATAGGCCAGCTAGTACTTTGGTTGATCTTAGACTCTCATGGTAATGATTGAAAATACATGAGGTAATGGGGAAGTAATAATGTTGGGAATCTAGGCAAATACATCCTAGGAATCAACCATGGCTTTCTTTTTCCTAGTTTTTTATTTCCTTTTCATGTCCTTAAACCCTGCTTCTCTAGGAGAAGAAGAGGTTTATCACTTGAATCAACCCTATTGATGAAATAAAACATTCTCGATCAATTGGCCCCAATAGCTTCATCCAGATACTACCCTCCTAGACATGGTTTTCATCCCAGAGAAACAGAATCATCCTAAAATTTCATGGAAGGAAAAGCTTCCATTGTAAAATTTTCCTGAAGAGATATATGAGAGGACTCAAGTACGTAAAATAAAGTAGGTGTACGAATTTTATTTTCCCTATAAAAAATCCCTATTTTTTTTTTTATTGGAAAATATTATGAATAAAGTAGCATTATTCTCATTGTGTGATTAGTTTAGACACAAGTATAATGTGAAAATTATTGCTTGCAAGAGATAGGCTTGTCTTGGCCACCAGGAATGAAAACTCCATAAGCATGCTCTCTCTTATAATAGTTTACAACAATGACCATAAAATTGAAATCAAGGACATGACATGAACTTACGCTCGCATCCTAAAACAAGGACAACCTTTAATATTCAGGTAATCGATATACCAATGAGTAATTATTCAAATCATATTAAGAGTATCTTGCAGCAAGCCTTGACAAGTGGATACCTCTCACTTGACAGGACACACTTATTTGTTCCTTAGAATGGTAAAAACATCGTAGTCCTAAGGGAGGGAATAATTTCACCTTATATAGAAAGAGTCCCACAACTTTGATCACGAATTATATCAAGGAGGATCTAGGAGTGTATTCCATTTTTGAAGATTAGGAAAACACTACCTTGGAACAAATCGACATGGAGGATGGGATGTGGAATATTCACTTTGATAGTTCATGCTCCAATGAAGGAAATAAATTTGTTATCTTATGCACTCTCACGGTGGGTAGAATTCTTAAAAAATTTTCCTACTGGGTTATATTTTGTTTTGCCTGAAACCGCGCTTGCTTTGAGTTTGAAGTGTTACTGCTAGGCATTAAAAATGCATATAATTTAAGTTATAGTCTGTATATTTTTTGGGGATTCCGAACTTGTTTTAAACCTTATGCGTAAGATATATTCTCCTAGAAACAAGTTAATGAAGCGTTTTACATAAAATTGTTTGGGAACTTGTCTTGAACTTTCTATCTTTCAACATCACTTATGTTAAGAGAATTAGTATGGGCCATTTATGAGTTAGCCTTCAGCCTTTTGCATCCTCTCCTACTTGGAAACTTCTTCCAGAAATACTTGATTGCACCTTTCAATATTTATATCGTCCACACATCCCTGAAAATATAGAATCATATCAGGCCTTCCCTAGCGATGAGAGAATATATGCTTTCATACAAAATGAACCAAATAAGCCTAAGGAGATTATGTCAATAGAAGATACTTGAGTGCAGAGAGTTGACTCTTCTAGAATTTCATTTTCATCGAGTGATGTAGACAAAAAGAGAAACATAAAGAAGAGGGATTCAAAAGGAAAATTAGGAGAAATCATTTCCTTGAAGACATTGGGACACGATTCCCCAAATAATTTTAAGATAGGTGCTTTGATGTTAGGATGAGGAAGGTGAATTTCAACTGATTTGCTTTTCATGAATTTCAAGATGTTTTGCTTAGTATTATGAGGATATTGGTGGTTTTGATCCTTCTCTTATACAATATGTCATTCCTATCAAGGAGGGTGTAAAAGCAGTTAGGAAAAACGAGACTGACTAACCCTGCATTGGAAGCAACTATTCATAAGGAGTTGGAAAAACTATTGAAGGATGGGATAATTTTCCTTATTAAGTATTATGAGTGGGTTTTCCAGCGGACATTCGAAGATGGAATTTTCAAATCTGATTCTTGCAGTGATTTTCGCGCATTGAATAGGGATAGTGTAAAAGACCATTTTCCTCTCACTAATATGGAAGCGATTTTGCAACAAGTTGCGGGATTAAGAGAAAATGATGCACTTAGCAGCCGGTTTTCTATAGATTCCTGATGATAAAGGGATATATAAATATAAAGGCTTCACTTTTAATACATTGGGGAACTTTATCTTATGAGCATTATTCCTTTTAAGAGTATTATCTAATGAAGGTGCCACTTTCAAAATATCTATGCAAATAGGTTTTGTGATTACGATGAGGAAAATTATTGATTATCATGATGACTTAAGCTGTGTATTCAAAGAGCTAATCGGACCATTTTGGTCATCTCATAAAAGGTTCTCTCATGTGATCTGAAATTTGAATTGTTATCGAGGGAATATCCTTGGACACATTATCTATGATTCAAGAATAAGCATAAATCCCAAAAGGATCATTGCTATCCTAAATATTCCTTCTCCTACTTCAAGAAGGAGGTTCAAGCCTTTATGGAAGTTATTAACTTTATGCTGTAGGTTTGTTCTGATTTTTTCTTTAATGAGTGAAATAATTCCACGATCTTCTTAAGAAGATCATTCCTTTTCTTGGATTGATGATGTGAAAATGATTTCTTAAGGATCAAGAAGGTGATCAATTTCACACCGGTTTTGGTGAAGATGGATTTTGAGAAGACTGTTATACATGTGTGCCACAGAGGAAACAATTTATGCTATCCTCATGGAATATGATAACCAAGTTAATGAGAAACCAATATCTTACATGAGTCAAAGCTTATGGATGATGAATTTAAATATTCATATATTGAAAAGCATGCTTTCTCTCTTGTTAAACTTGTTGAAAATTTTTGCCACTTCATATTAGGTAAGAACACATTGGTAAAGTCCTTTACCCCTCGCACATCAAGTTTATTCTCTCATAGACTTATCTTCGGGGATGCTTTCCATTGGCTTGCCAAGATCTGAGCATGATATAACCATTATTACTTCTAATACCATTAAGGGATGTGACTTATTCCTTCACTTAGCTCAACATGTAGAAGAAAGTGAAAATTGATGAACGAGATAACTCTCTATCAACACTTTTTTACATTAGCAGTCAAATCCTTCTTGGCTAAAACATCCCTTGTTGCATAATTATTCTGATGTCTATTTTCTTGATCTTATGTTTACATGGTCTACGAAACCAAACAATTTTATTTCTTAATATGTTGGAAACAAAATTTTCCTACAATAATTATGCATGGAGCTTTTTGACATTTAAAATCGCAACGATGAATTCGACCTGAAAATGATTGCTAAGCTCTATTATTATTTATTTATGATAATAATAATTAACTAGTAGGTGGTACCCCTTATGGGTGAGGCACAAAGATAGATGTGATATGCTTATATGTTGTTGTTGTTATGTTGTTTCCTACACAATCCTATACAATTGATGATCTGCAGTCTTGTTTTCATTTGATATGACAACATGGATGGTTGATTTGATGCATTTTTGCTAAATCTTGTTGATGTTCATTCACAATATAGAGGCTGATGCTACTATGGATATAGAGATTATGTTGTTTTATAGGTGCTATGTTACGTTATAACATTGATTAATAATCTTATACATGGTTTTATGTGAAGGATAGTATGATGATATGGGCTTAGAAAAAGAAGAAACAAGAAGGAAAGAAAAAAAGCTATGGATAAGTTTCAAGGTTATGGAAAAAAGATTATATATAAATCTTGAATGTATATATAATAGTGACAAATGTGAATTGGTGGACCTAGTTGTTATACTATGTGTTTTTGGTTAAAGATTTATATGGGAAGTGTTAGCACTCTGTAAATTTTGTCGATTGAATGAATAAGCGAAGCCAGAGAAGTGGATTGTTTCAACCCGACTTTAGAGATGGGTAGTAGCCTTCTCAGCTCAAAGAGGTCTCTCTCATGTCACTTGATATATCTATGGAAATCAATGGCTAGATTTAGTTTGTTTGGGAGTTTTTATAAAATTGTTGAAGAAAAGAAAGAGATGATGTTTGGGCTATGGAGTCAAGAATGACAAAAGCATTGTCAAAGCAGCAGAACTATCTAGAGGAGGAAGGCTAAATGAGGCAATGAGTGTGAGTTATAACTTGAATTTACCAGGGCATCGAGTAAAAAACAACATATAACTACATCATAGTATGTTTAAAATGAATTCTGATTTGGTTAAGAAGAAATAAAGATAGTCTAAATTGCTAAACCAAGAACATCATAAGATGAATTATGAGCTTTTGTTTTATCAATTTAGGCAGAGACGAGAAGGTGTAAATGAAATATAAGATTATAGGAAATACATACTATGAGGGGGAAACAAGACTCATATCACCACTAGTTAGAATCTTTCCATAAGCGGTCAAAATCGCTGCATTTACATATTCATTCTAGCCCCAAAATTTACAAAGTCTACATACGGAGGGCATGCTCTTTTCTCCATGATTTTCATATTCTCGAGATGCTTACATATAGGGGGAATTAATTATGGAATTCAAAACATTCAGACTACCCCATAATTCTAAAAATAGAAATAAGTTACAAGGAGTAATTTATAATATGATTATCCTATTTCAAAGGGGCCGGGTTAAGACGAGGTTTGTCATGTCACAGGGCCCCTTTCTTTGGCGATATCTGTCAAAATTTCTTTGGAATACTTGATCCTGCACGAATTCATTTCATCTTGGCTGATTTATTCTTTAGTGCTCAACCAAGAGTTGATTTCTCAATGCTCTCCATCGTCATCTCGATTCGTTTTGATTGCTTTTTATTTCTTCTCCATGGCAACCTACTTGTGGATTTAGTCCATGTGTTCATTGATGATAGGTCCCCTCATAACAAGGTTTAATCTGACCCCCAACTCTGATTCAATTATACGACTTTAGTATGGAATTTGGTTACTAATATCTATGCAACCCACCTTTATTTCTCACTTATTGACAAGCTTGACACATTAGTTGAGAACTCCGTTATCTTGGAAGCATTGATTAAAGTTATCCACATATATTAGACCTTAGAATTACAATTTTGTCTCCCTTAAGTCTATAGAACTGAAGAAATCGATCCAGCTCAAGATTACTCTACTTATGCATGGGACGACAATTTCTGGGAGCAGAATAAATCCACCCATACTTGAATATAAGTAGTTATCAAGTTCCAATCATTAATCACTGACAGGATTACTTGCAGGCATGTTTATTTACCATGCTTAATGATCCATTTCAAATGATTAGCCTTTGGAGTTCCTTATCCAACAGCGTTCCTGACACATTTCATGAATTAGAGTGAAGTACACAGATGATTGGCATCGCGATGATTTGACCATCAATTCGCTTTTGAGAAGAGTGAAATGTAGAAGTTTGGTAGTAAATATTTCTTGCATAATAAGGTAACCATGGATGGAGAATCTCATCTAACATAAAATGACTCACATTTGATACATACATTGATTTGTTGCAGTCCTATATTATTGGTGAATTCTGATTATAAACTTTTTTCATATAATGTGTCTTGGGATCATGAATCATATGAAATAATGTTTCTTTTTCAGGAGTCAAGACAGAAGAGAAATCTTCCTCCACAAGTGTTTTCTCACTTCTTGGAGTCTTTGTAGGTGAAGTTTCAAAATATCCATCCATTTTTAGGTTGTTTAGGAATAGGATCACTACATCATTTTCAAAGGAAGAAAGAAGTGCCAAGAATGCTTTACGCATGGCAGAATGTTGTTGAACATTTGCATTATTTTGAGGAGAAGGGAAATGACCTTCAACAGCAATTTCTTGATCAGATTCTTCTTTAATATGATGATTAAGCGTAGGTTCCCACTTCGAATTTTTCAATTAATGATCCTTCAATGCATGTGACTGTATTTGGTGTTCTTCAATGATAACAACATTTTCATGTAAAGCAGTACTCATGAATAGAGTGAGAACTCCCCACTTTCTCTGAAGATTCATGATTTTCTTTTAACCATTAAAAGTAAGAAAAACATAAGGGGAGAGAATTTTTATTTGTAAGCCCATTTCTTTCTTTACTTTCAACTTCATGCTTATATATTTTCTAATTTGAAACACTACTTTGTTTCAACAATTCGAATGAGGAAAAACAATGCTCGAGGGTTCTATTATCTGACTCAAAACCTTCTTCATTTTCCCTAGTGTCATTATAGGTACATTTCTCCATCTCTTTGGATTGCTGGACCGGCTCACTTTCAACTTTTTCTTCAATGTCAGTGAAATTTGCACCTCTGAATTGACAAGGTGTTCTACAAAACAAGGAATAGGATCATCGAGCGCATGAGAAGAGTTCTCCAATATCTTGTCAATGTATTTCATTGGTTTGATGTGACTTTGCATCAACACAAACTCATTTTCCTCAACAATGATCTTAGAATTATCTTTCAACAATTTGAATCGCATTAGAAACCTTGAGAATTAGAATTTTATTTGGATGATCCAATACTCTTCCCTTTGTAAGTGTGATATGCAAAAGATTGACTTATCTCCAACTGCAGCTATTGAAAGTCTTGACATCACAATCCTCCTGTACTTGCCATATACAGGCAAATCAATTGTTTGTGAGATGTCATCTAACAACAACAAATTAGGGACATCGACTTGTTATTCAACAATCAGATTGGTAATTTCATTCTCTTGACCATCTATATAAAATGAATATAAAATAAATCATCCCTTTTCTCATCATGAGATGGATCAACACCCTTCTTTCATCCGCGTGGAATATATTTTTTTTGTAGAATCATTGGTATAAGAAAATGCAAGAGGACCTCTGATGTTTTTCAATTCTATGTTAGAATCGATCAACCTTTTTTCCTCTCATATTCCCTTTCATGTTCTTGGGCATTTGGTCCTTCATTTCGAATCTGTTCACATGTTATGATATTGTTTTTGAATGTCTTGAACATAGCATAACATTTGTTATGGGAGCGGATCTTATTTCCATAAGAAGGAGAGACAAATATGGATGGAATGATAGTTGCAAAATGGAGCATAAGCGGCAACTTGAGGAGATTAATTTCTTTAGGTAAAATTTTGGTGAATCTTTGAAAACCTTCCTCTTTTGAATGAAATGGTTTCTTTGTGGGCACACTTAGAAGCATGGGAACTCTCTCTAATCTATATAGGTCCAAAGAGACTTCTTGGCCTTTGAAAATTTAAGGCCCTTGTCGCTGAAGATTCCTCCCCATGAGATAATTTTTCTGCGGATCTGAATGTTTAAACAGTCTTTGTTGTCGCCTTTCAAGATTGAGAGAAGGCCCTCATACAAACATCATCATGTTTAATTTCAAACAAATCTGGCAAATGCTTAAACCCTTGGATGTGCTTCTCAACTGAGATGCTATCAGGTTCCCCATCAAAAATAGGTAGGTACTCACTTCTTAGTGTTTTGGAGGGAAATCATGAAGGATTTGAGGTAATTTTAAGGGTTTGTATGTATGTTGAGTCTTAGAGGGTGTTAGGTCAAGTGTATGCAATGAAATATCAACTCTGGTTTCATGAGGCTCATCAACTAAGTTGTAGTCATCCGTATGTATATGAACTTTCTTTATCAAAATGAGTGATAAATTGAGGGGACGTTCATGTAATTTTAAGAGGGAAATATATATTTTCCTAGATTATGCGTGGTCATCATTTGCATGCAACAAGTAAAAAAGAACTTGTCTAGCATTTTCAAGAAAAGACCATAGACAACTTATAACAAATAGAAAAATGATGAAAAAATCCCATTTTGGGCATTTGTTTTCTTTCATAATGCCTTCTCATACCTCTTCCAAGGGGCATCATCTTTCAGTAAATCCTCTGAAATGCATTTTGTATTCTAAATTTGAGTGAATTCACCAATGGCGTCTTGGGATCTAGATTCCACATTACGAGTGGATTCACCATTGATGTTTTGGAAGAAATTTAGATTCTTCATTGAGGAGTGCAAATTTATTTGGTGAAAGTGGAGATTTTTTGGATTCTTCTACCCGGTGGAATCACCTTCAAGTGATTTTTGATGTGTGGAGTCATCAAAGCAGGAATACATCCAATATGTGCCTTAGTGTCTGCTTCTATCATACCTTAGGACTCAACCATGTGTCATTTCTTCTTTCCTAGGAAAAGGAGATTTTTCAATTCGTCCTCGGCAGTGGCACCCGGAATGTTAACACTCTATAGAATTTTGTCCATTTGAATAGAAAAGCGATAAGTGGCTATTTCAGCCAACAGGCTAAAGCACTAGCCAAATCAGCCAGAGAGAGGAGGACTCTCTTATGTCATGATATATCCTATGGAAATCGGTGGCTAGATTTGGTTTGTTTTGGGGGGTTTTATCAAATAACTAAAGAAATGAAGATGACATTTGGTCTATGGAGTCATGAGTGAAAAATGCATTGTCAAAGGCAGAGCTATCAAGAGTGAAGAAGTCTAAATGGGGAAGTGATGAGTGTGAGTTTATATCCTAAATTTGCCAAGGCATTGGAGGGAAAAGAACATATAAGTATAGGAGGGCATGTTTATAGAGATGAATTCTGAATAATTTAAGAAGATAGAAACATAGTCTAAATTGCTAAACCAAGAGCATCTATTAGTGGTCGAGGGTTTTGTTTATCAATTTAGGCCCGGAGACGAAGTGTAAATGAAATATAAGATTATAGGAATAACATACTATGAAAGAACACAAGAATCATATCATGAGTTAGAATCTTTCCATAAGCAGGTCAAAAGGAATTTGGCATGCATTTATATATTCATTCCTGGCCCCAAAGATTTCTGAAGTCTTAAAATCCTCTTTTCTCCATGATTTTTCATATTCTCAAGATAACACACACACATATACTTGGGGGAATTACTTATAGATTCAAAATGTTTAGACTTCCATAATTCTAAAATATAGAGATCGGTTACAAAAAGGAGTGATTTATAAATATAGTTATCTTATTTTAAAGGGACCATTAGGAACAAGTTTGTCATATCTGGGACCCCTTTCTTTGGTTTCCATCTGTCCAAAATTTTCTTGGAATCAATACTTGATCCTGCATTCATTTGACAGCGAATTTCCTCTTCTTTTAGAGTGCTCAATAATGAGTTGATTTTTCTCCAATGCTCTACATAAATTGTCGGCTCTAAATTGTTTTCGGTCGATTACTCTGTTTCTTCTTCACAGCACCTTGTAGATTTCATCCACATGTTCATTGATGACTAGGTCCTTCATAGCGAGGAGTTTAATCGATACGACTCGATTGATTCTTGGGCTTTGTATGGAGATTTAAGTTGCTAATATCACAACCCACCTTTCTTTTTCACTTATTGGTAAGCTTGACACATTAGTTAAGAAACTTTGTTTTACTGGACACTGTTTGATTGGCGTTATCCATATCTTCCAACCTTGAAGAGGCCACGATTTTGTCTCCTTTAATTCTACAGAACTCAAGAAATTAATCTATCTCGATATTACTCCACTTATGCATGGAATGATTCTGCGGGGCCCGAATAACGCCACCCATACTTGAATATTAGTAGTTATCAAGTTCCAATCATCAATCACTGACAAGATTACTTGCATGCATGTTTATTTACCATGCTTGGTCAATCCATTTTGAATTATTAGCCTTTGAGTTCATTATCCAATGTCATTCCACTGACATTTCATCACCGTGAAATTACTAGGAGCGAGTGGCGTAATTGATTTGGTAATCGTCACTTTCCCTATGAATCACTACATTAGCATTATTATAACATGTGACATTGGTGCTTTTGCGAAAATGGTTTTAGGAAGACAACCTTTCACCCCGATGTATCTCTAAGGGTTCCACGCATCTACGACTGACACCATGGTGGTTTTCCCTGGCCCGCCCTCAATCCATTAAGTCCCATGCTTCTTCGTCACCCGGTATGGGTCCCAACCGTTGATCCAAGCTACCCCAAGGTCAATGGTCTGTAGGACTCCCCCTTCATGCTCCCGCTATATTTTTCCATACTCGGCCACATATGACTCGAGTCTCCAAATAATGCCATGTCTCTTCATTGATTTAGTCACTTGCTAAATTTTAAACTCATATTTGAAGCATAATCGTCATGGTGATGTGAGGTGAGCACATAATTTGAAGCATGATCGTCATGGTGATAACAGGAAGCACATATCGTAATGTTAACATATGATTATTATTAAATTTATGACATGTTTCGGGTGGCACACTATACAAAGGATATGGCATTGAATTTATAGATTGGATATGGTCTGAATTTAATGGTTGATGTTATGTTAATGGGATGGCTAGTATGTTGAATTGAATATGGACAGGTGAGGAAGTGAATTGAATTTACTCCACGTCATTCCAAACCACCCTCGAGCCTGTCACCCTAGCATAGTTTCATTTTTCTCTGTTGGTTGTGGAAGCTCCATGGTTTCAGGTTTTGAAGGGGAAAACTCAAGCCGACTCTTCATTTAAGAGATTTTTTATAGGTATGTCTCTTTTCTTTCCATCCATGATGCTCTCTCTGTATTATGAATCAAATTGTGGCTCAGGATTGCATGGGTTCTATGTTTTTCTTGAGTTTTGACTGAGTGTCAATGTTGTGTTTATGGTGTTCTTTGTGATTACTGTGGAATGTTGGTGTTTTGAAAGAAAGGAATGGGTGTTATTGCTTTGTAAAACATATGCATTGGTTATTGGTTAAAAGAAATGTCGGTCAACTTGGGTTATTATTCTATTTCTCTGTGAAAAATGATGTCAATAGTGCAACACGCTCTGATTTTTATTCGCACGAGGTTTTACCACCATTCTGGGTCAATTGTTGTCACCCCTTTTTCGTCTTGATCGTTGTTGTGGTTCTTTCTCCAAGTTGTGATGCAACTCTCGACATTGGTATTTTTCTTGCTCTATTTGGCCGTGCCCGAACTATTTTTGTTATGGATTTTTCCTCATTGTCACTATCGCCAAAATAATTTCACAGTCTAGTCTTTGTATTGCCCAGAATATTAAATGGATACATGTGTATGCGTATGTATTGAGTGGCCATGAGTTGTGCTCTAGCACTCTTTCCACAAGTATTTTAAAACGTTCGCTCCTCTCATATTTTTTGCAGTGGATGACTAATATATTGCTAAACCTCAATGTCAAATTTGTTTCGAAGGTTATAAATCTTTTTGGTGTTGGAATAGGCACAGTCTCTCTGTGTCTTCGAGGATTTTTCCTTGTTTAAACCAACCCTCGTTTCCTCTTTGCAATAAATTTTTAAAAGGCATCTGCGTGTGCATGGTTGGTTGAGTCGAATTGTTTTGTTTCTACTAGGGCACTTTTTAGCTCTTTCAAGATGTTAGGGTTATAAGTTGAAATATTGGGGTGTTTGCAAAAGCGCATGACTCTCTGTTCTTCCAAGATTATACTTGATTACATGAGGTTTCTTCTCGGTGATAACTTATTTTAGGAGGTAAAAGGATTTTGAGATCTTTGTGTTTTCAAATATTAAGAACCCTCTCATTACCTCTCTGCAATAAATTTTTAAAGAACCCAACTTGGCTCTATTGAGCCTGATTTATTTATGTGCTCCTCGGGCACCTTTTTTTTGCTCTATCAAGATTTCAATTACAAGGTAAATGACTAGTATTTTCTAAAAAAATGGCATGGGATCTTTGACTTAATGACCATCTCTTGGTCGAGTCTCTGTATTTCCTCTTTGTGATGAAATTGTTTTGAAAAGGAAAATGGTATGGATTACTTACATCCCGAGAAATTTCCATTTGGTCGATTTATGTTTTTTCACTCATTGTTGTGTTAAATCCTAGCACAATCACGATTCCATTTAAGTTTCGAAGGCACCTGTGTGTGTGATTGGTTTCTCAAATATGATATTGGTTCTGTCAAGATTTAAGGGAGACACCTGGGTGTATGATTTGATTATGTTTTCCTCGCGCGTTATATGGTTCTGTATTTTATTGAGTCTGTACATGTTAATGCACACATAAATCAAGCTCAGGGATACATATTTTTGGTCAAATTTTATTGTCAAATAAAGATTATTGTGGATGATTATATTGTTGTTGACCCATGTGTGATTAAATCAGGCTCGATTATTGTTTAGATGACAGTGAACTGTGGCAGTCAGTATTGGAAGTCGACTATTGGTGGTTAACACTGGGTTTATTATTGTTTTGTTTCCAGAATTAAACATTGGATATGGGTAATTGGAATCATTGTGCATATTATGTTTGTTTTAGAAGAAAAATATCAACATTAGAACATACATGACTATGGCTTGAATGGTTATAATGTTACTCTAGAATTGGAAACGATATTCCATAGTTATTATATAGGATGCACAGACTGATATACTTGAAGAGTTCTGGGCAATTGAATTGTTTTATTTATTGAAGACAACAAGAAATATGTATGCAATTAAAGGAGAGTTAAATGATTTTGGTATTGGAAGTGGATGTGTTTTGGATTGTAATTGAAACAGAGTTATGATTGTTGTTTAATTTAATTTATTTTATGAATAGTTATGTATTATTCCCTCTCATATTTCACTTTTTCACTCATTATAAGCCCCTCACGATCCTAGTTTCATTTTCACATGCCCTGTTCAATAAAATAAAAATAAAACTATGTATGATAGTGGTAAAAGATGACACATAGATAGATGGAAGATGTTATATTTTGGGTAGTGATTGCACAGTCATTTATTTAATGAATTGTTGAGACGTACTTGTGTTCTTACTCCCTGTCATGATTCACTCACCTGTTCAGTATTCCCATGCAAGCAAACGACTCAAAACCGAGCCTCCCCATGTGCATGACAAAATTAAAGCTATTGTTTCCCGTGCATCTCCTTCAAGTGACTCAGCAAAGTCAGTATCCTCTCGGATGCACATGAGGGATGATTTCTCCCATGTTATTAGTGAGATTAAGCCTCAAAGTTCCACCCAACCTAAGGCTAATTCAGGGAAGTCCAAAGGGGACAATAGTGATAAAAGAAGAATTGCCTCTCAAAGTGGAAAATATGGATTTTGATTATGTGTTTATAATTTATTTGTTGAGGACAATGGACTGCAGAAAATATAGGACAACAAACTATTTTTTGGATATTTTGGATATTTACATGTTTTGGATATGATTTGAAATAATTCTCATATTCAAATTTCAAATTTTGGAAATAATTTATGGGAGTGACAAGGAGGCATGTGTTAATTGGTTGTCTAATTGTGTTTATTTTTGTTAAGAAATAAAAGGGACTCATAAGGGGTCCCAACTACTTAGTTATTATTTAATAAAGACCCTTAATTATTATTATTATTATTACTTCCCCTAACTAAAATTAGTTAAGTTTTATTAACTTAATTGAATGAGGTAGTTGAACTACTTCAATTGATTTGGAATGCATAAAATACAAATGATAAGGAAGAAACAAGTGGAGAATAGAAGGAGGAAGCAATACTAAGGTTTGATCTTGCGTTTTATTGAGATAGTTCAATTTTCATTCATTCTTTAGTTCATTAAAGGCCTAATTCTCTTTTTTGACAGCAGGGTCCTATTGTAGACAAAAAGGTTCAAAGCTGAAACATATCATTCAGATGCTTGTTTCAGAGGTGTTGATCTATCTTTGATAGTCTGTGTATACTTGTTTGTTTATGTATTGAGTTTCATAACTGATAAAGGATATTTTGTAGAGTTAAGTGGGAAGCATTCTATGGCAAGATGATCCATATTTTAAAGTTCATTTTTTACTTCTTGTCAGAATCCTTTTGTATGGTTTTCGTTGGGGATATCTAAGTTTGACCTTGGTCCATGCCCTCACAACGATTTTTGTGAAGAGAAAGATACTTTTGATTTATTGGAATGAAATAAAGCGATTTCTATTCTGTCTCATTTGTATTAATCTGTGACTTGGTTACTTTTTCTTTTGATCTCCACTTTATTTTTTGCAATCTGTTTATGTTCAGAAAATTATATAAAAATTTCATATTTTGCAACAATCTTTTCATTTAAAAAATCAGCCTAATCCCTTGTAATTAATACATGTGGATTGGGAAATACTTTTTGAAGCTATAAAACATAGGGTGATATTCCCAACTATCTTTCCTTAGCCAAGCATGATTCGAAAATACTTGAGTAAGATAAATTCACATCTTTTCCTCAACACAAGGATTTGTCGGAGTGTCTACAATGATGAAGGGAAGTGTTGGGATTGAAAGTTTAGGTTCAAAACCCATAGGCTTCTTCTCATATGAATTGGGTTGAGATGACTGTTGGGAGGGAATGGACATTCCACTGTGATATCAACGAGAGTGAGAATCCAACATATGACTTGCAAACAAGGGGGGGTGAATTTTAAATGTTGAAACAAAAGAGAACGAAGATGATTTCCAGGTGAGGAGAGAGGCTTGTGAAGATGACGCAAGGTATGTGTCAGGAGAGATATTTGTTTCAAGGAGATTGTAAGGTTCATCGATTGGGGGGAGGAGGTCACATCACCCCCCAAATCATTTTTTTGGTTAAAAGAATGATTTTTTCTTCTTTATCCATTAACCTAAGGTAGAAAATGCAGATGCGATACACAATTTTCCTTTAGGATACCTTGATTTGGATGCTTGGCGTTCTTGGTTAAAACATCGAACTCCCTATTTTGATGTTCTAGAATATGAAATTATTCCACGGAGTGAAAATTGTGCTCCTTTATTCTGATTTTGTAGTAGATTCTTTGCAAATTAGGTTGTGGGTTGTGATTGATCTACCTCATACCTTTTATTATCAATTCCAAGTCTTTAGTGATGATGAAACTCATAGCTTTATTTGCTTTTATCAAAGTCATCCCCATGTATGTTGCAAAAGTTTCCACTTGATTGTTTTCTTATATCCCAACCCCCAAGAAAATCTTATGCGTTGGCTTCCATCAAGGTCATATATGATGAACCCCACTCGATTGATCCAGATGGCTGTCGGTGGTCTCCCACCTATTCCAACTAGCTCATTTTGGCTATTTTTTCCCTAGTTTTTGCATCCTTGAATTTTGGGGCCATTTTGAGGCTTTAAACAAAGTTTTTTAGGGATCACAAAAAAATGTGTAGTCCTCAAATAGACCTTTCCAATGAGCTATCATGCACCTAAAATGGAGATCCTATGCAAAATTTATGACCCTGAGAAGTTGATGTACTAACTTACCCAAATGGGGCCCACATGACTTTTGGTCCTTCATCTCCTAGGGTTAGGGTTTTTGGATGTCTAGGGTTTTTGGCATTCCTGTTTATTGTAAAAAGGCCTTCAAAGCCTCATTGTAATAATCTTCTGGTGAATGAGTGCATCCATCACATCTCTTCTCAGAGATAAGCCGCCACCATTCTAGGGAGCTTGTTTCCACTGCATCTTACAATTTCATCTCATTTCCTTATTGAATAGAAACCAATTTTACTGTATATCTATTATTCTGTGTTATTCATATTTTGATAATAATTTGTATTCATTTCATTCTACAAATATATTCTGAATCAGTGATGTTAGAGCAGTCTGATCGTTGCCATTCTTAATGCATGTCCCCAACGAGGTCAGGGTACAAAGAATTGGGTTTCAAGCTTGTTTCTCTTGAGGACAAAAGCTATTGCATGCCCAAACGATCTCTCATGGTAGAAGAAAAGAAAGACGAAGGGACATGAGATCCCTTCAAAATGTTGCTCGAGGAATCCCTCATGCAACAGAGGAACGAGATGATGGATAGTTTTGTGCAAATCCTTCGTCGGGTACCAACAGGTGACACAACTTCCTCAAATGGAGGTGCCTCCCCCTTCAAGGTACAAATCAAATTTGATATTCCTATATTTGAAGGTCAGATAGACATAGGTATGGTAGAAAAATGGTTGAATCTACTAGAAGGGTATTTCTCTGTCCATAACTTCTCAAATAGAGAAAATATTACTTTTGCACTCCTCAAAGCCGCCCCCCATGTCAAAGATTGGTGGGAAGATTTCTGTGAAAAAATGGAAACAGAGGAACCCTCATTATTTATAGTCACAGTCACTTGGGAGTCCTTTAGGGATGTTATTAAGGAACAATACTACCCTGTTGGAAGTTATGACGACCTGTACACAAAATGAACCACATTGCGAAAGGAAAGAGACCAAGTGGTGCCCAAGTTCATAAATATATTCCATACCTTGCGCACCAAGTTGGGTATCAAAGATTCTGAGAAACATATGGTGCTCAAGTATCGCGATGCTATACATAGATACATCCAAGCCAAAAGGGAGTTTCTGGAAATCTCATCCTTGGGAGTGGCCTAATGATATGCCATCAAAATTGAGCAGATACTCAAACAAAAGACACAGAATTTTGGGCTTGGGAAACCCTCACAAAAAAATCCAGGAAAGAGAGGCCCCAACCCACAGAACAAAGAACATATCAAAGAAGGACAACCTCAGGACAACCAGTCTAGGCTACAAGTAAAGGAGGACACCGAAAAGACAAAGAAAGATATCGAGAAGTGGTGTGACATCCATAAGAGCCCCTAGCATAACACTACTAATTTCCTCTCCAAGTAGTCGTTGGTGGATAAGGTGAAAGAATATGAATTAGATGCAGGTTCTGACTCTGAGTCAGAACCATAAAGGGGAAGATAAATCATAGATGCAGAAACCAGTGTTACCATTGCTACCACCAAGCTCCATCCTAGTGAACGAGATGAGCCAAAGGAAGGCAAGCGCCTTTTTCATTCACAGATGTGGGTGAAGGGTACCCCGCTACACTTCATTGTTGATAGAAGTAGCCACAAGAACCTCATATCAGTAGAGGTTTTCAAGTGACTCGCCTTGACAACAACACCACACCTGCATCCCTACACCATATGATGGCTCCACCAAGGAAGTGACATCCACGTCAGCCACCAATGTCGCCTATAATACACCATCAAGCCCTTTAAAGATGATGTATTGTGTGATGTTTCCCCTCCCAAAGTTTGTAATGTTCTTGTGAGCCAACCATATTTATGGAAACATCATGTTGTATATGATTCTAGGCCTCGCAGTGTTATTATTACTTTGAATAAGAAATTTTATAGGATACCCGAGGCAGTCCCACCTAGTGTTATTTCCTTGATCTCTGCCAAGCAATGCAGAAATGGCATCTCTTAGACATGGAAGTTTGTCTTATTCATGATTCTCTTTCAGAATGAGAGAAAGATCATAGCCACATCCAGAGTCTCCATGGCTGACCTCTCCACATAGCATAAGAAAGAAAATAAGGTCACGGAAGAATACTCATATATCTTCTCATCACCTACCGAGGTACCTCTGCACTGTCAGGTCAAGCACCCCATCAATATGACCCCCGACGCACCGCTCCCCAATGGGACAGTCTATCATCTCTCTTTGTTAGAGAATGAGGAGATCAAATGGAAGATCCAAGAAATTCTCCACAAGGGGAACATCTGTCCCATATCATAACCTTGCAGGGGCCCAATCGTGATGGTACAAAAGAAAGATGGAACCTAGCAACTCTGCATTGATTACCTGGCCCCCCAAAAAATCACAATCAGAAACCAGTACCTGATTCCCCAAATTGATGACCTCATTGATCAACTCACGGGGGAGAAATACTTCAGTAAGATTGATCTGAAGTCTGGCTACCACCAGGTCCCCATAGAATAGACACATGTATGGAAGACCACCTTCAAGTCAAAGGAAGGTCTTTTTGAATAGTTTATCATGTCGTTTGGTTTGACAAATGATCCAACCACTTTCATGAGGATGATGGATGATATCCTATGGCCATTAACCAATACTTTTGTAGTGGTGTATCTGGATGAAATCCTCATTTACAAAAAGACTTGGGAAGAACACTTGCAACATATTCAACAAGTTCTGAACACCCTGTGGCAACACCAACTCTACTCCAACTTGGAAAAATTATCCTTCTGCATGGACATGTTTCATTACTTGGGATACATCATTGATCCACATGGAATACATGTGGATCCAACCAAAATCCAAGTCATCCGTGACTGGCCAACCCCAACCACACTCACTGAGCTTCGAAGGTTCTTGGGCCTTGCCAATTTGTACCATGAGTTCATTTTGGGATCCTCCCATATTGCATGGGCCCTCAGCCAAGTAACCAGGGGTGGTGGTAAGGATAAATTTGTGTGGGGCTAGTCCCAGCCACAAGCATTCGATGATTTGAAGAAGCACTTGTGCTCAACCCTAGTAATTTCACTACCAAACCTGCAACAACCCTTTGATATCAATACATATGCTTCAGACTATGTTGTGGGTGTCGTTCTCACTCAGGATGGCCACCCCGTGGCCTATCATAGCGTGACACTATCAAATGTTGTCTGTAAGTACCCTACTTACGACAAAGAAATGTACTCCATTATGCAAGTCTGTCGCCAATGGAGATATTATGATCTTGGGAAGGAGAAAATCAACCACACTGATCATAAGCCACTACATTTCATGCAGACAGAAGGAAAATCATAGAATGATCACCATCAGAAGTGGTACATTCACTTGTAGAAATTCCACCTCAACATCAAGTATAAAATTGGAAGCACCAACTGTGTGGCTGCTTGCCTCAACAAACTTCCAGTTGTGGCACTCACCATGGTGCTAGACTCCCATGACCATGAGACCTTTGAATGGTCCCAACTCTATGAGACAGACCCAGACTTCTCCACCACCTAACCAATGTTGGGCACAAACGCAGTTGCCTCTAATATCCATCTTCAGGATGAGATGTTATGTCGTTTGGGTTATATATGTGTTCCAATAAGAGAGCGAGCAAATATTATATGGGAATCCAAATACAATTGGGTGGCAGGACACTTCGATGTTGAAAATATAGTGGCAATGTTGCAAAAACATTTCTACTGGCCGAAACTTTGATAGGAGGTCAACAAGTATATCAGGTCCTACACTGTTTGTGTGATTTCCAAACTGGCCACTGAGAAATAGAGCATGTACATCCATCTGCCTAATCCTGATAGACCATGGGAATCCATCTCAATGGACTACATGTCGGGCCTCTCATCCACCAAGTGTGGAAATGACTATGTTTTTGTGGTTTTGAATAACTTTTCTAAGATGGCGATTATGACCACCTGCAAGAAGAGCATCACAACAGAGGCCATTGCCAAGATATTCTTTGAACGAGTCTGGGTACATTTTGGAATCCCAAAAACCATTGTCTTAGGTCAGGACAGTCGATTTCTTAACACATTCTGGTCAAGCCTATGGTCACTACTGGACACCAATCTCACCAAATCCACAACCTTCCACTCCCATACAAGTGGCCAAACCAAGGTCGTAAATAGAATGATCATGCATATCCTATGCATGTATAATTCCAAGAACCCTCTCACATGGGATGAGAGTCTCCCCTATGTTCATCATATCTACAACCGAGCCCTACATATCTCAAGCGACCACAACTCCTTTTAGGTGGGGTTGGGATTCCAACGATTGGGTCCCATAGATGTTGCACTACCCCTTGCGGTGACCTCAACCGACTCATCTCTTGCCCCAACTAAGGTTGACAAAGCCACCTGGTTCATTGAGAGGATCCAACACATCTTCCAACAGTTTTAGGATATCCTAAGAAGTTCAATGAAAAGTACAAGTATCTCCATGATCAACATCGAGTGCTACATAAGTTTCAGGTGGGCGAAAAAGTTTGGTTGCACTTGCAGAAGGAGCACCTTATAGGAACCCATCGGATGCTTCTCCCACTCTGTTATGGGTCGTACACCATCACCCAGGTTGTGGGTGATAATTATTTCGAGCTCAATATTCCTCCTTTCCTTGGCTTGCACCCAATGTTCAATGTGGATATCCTTCGACCGTATTTCCCACCATTATTGGACACCTCAGAGATAGTATAACAACTGAAACTAATAGATCTCAACCCTGACTAAATACAACATGCATCCATTGATCATATTGCAAAAAAACATATCAAGGTAACTCGCCAACAAAGGATCCATCTTTATCGAGTTGTCAAAGCAGGGAAGCTCCTGTACCAAGGCAAGTGGCTCACCCGGGACCAAATTCAACATAAATTTCCTCATCTGATGGGAGAAATTAACGCAATGGATACCATTGCTTCCTAATGGGGGAGGATTGATCCATATGCATTTTGGTGGCCTCCCACCTATTCCAACTGGCTCATTTTGGTAGTTTTTTCCCTAGTTTTCACGTCCCTGACTTACGGGGCTGTTTTGAGGCCCTAAACAACGTTTTTAGGGCTCGCAACAAAATGTGTAGTCCTCAGATAGAATTTTCCAATGGGCTATTGTGCACCTAAAACAAAGACAGTATGCAAAAGTTACAACCCCGGGAAGTTGATATACTAACTTACCCAAATGGGGCCCACATGAATTTTGGTGGTTCATCTCCTAGAGTTAGGTTTTTTGGATGTCTAGGGTTTTTGACATTCCTGTTTATTATAAAAAGTCCTTCAGAGCCTCATTGTAATCATCTTCTGGGGAATGAGTGCAACAGTCACATATATTCTCAGATATAATCTGCCACCATTCTAGAAAGCTTATTTCCGCTGCATTTTATAGTTTCAACTTATTTCCTTATTGAATAGAAACTAGTTTTACTGTATATTTGTTATTCTGTGTTAAGCATATTTTGATAATAATCTATATTCATTTCGTTCTGCAAATATATTCCAGATCATCGACACCTACCACCCCTAATAATAACATTACATTATTAATATATAATGGAATCACAAATTATTATTGATATATAATAATAATGGAAATATAATAAATATCATACAATAAATAACAAGAGTACTAATAATACAAATATTGAGTATTGATTATTTCAAAGATATTGAACATATCTCGAGACGATCTCACCAAGATATTAACTAAGTCAAGGTGTACATATGGTTAAATATTGTCAAATATAAACATAACACATAATCATCCTTGAATTTTGTATGTCCAAATCAACTACTATGGTTGACTCAATTATTTGAAATTCTATTCGTTATTGAATTTCCAACTCAACAAACACAATTTTTCTTATAAGACCCATTTTTGGAGAAAAATTCCTCTAATAAGTTTAAGGATTTTGTTGAGGGAAACAATTGAGAATATTTATACTTTGCATGGCACATGAAGGGGAATATTTTTTTCTTCTTCAAACAAGCTATTATGGAAATCCAAATTTCCCAGTAGTAATAATAGACAATGCCTTAGCCTTTTTAAAAGTTGGAATTCCACACCACCTTCTAAGACATTCTTCTACTATGTTACCCTTCCAACCTTTCTTATATCCTACTAATTTATCTAACCCTATCCAAACCTATGAATCATATGAACATAATATAGTAAAGTGGTTGATCCAAGTGGATATTGGTGGCCATCCACCTGTTCCATATTCTAACTGGCTCATCTGGACAGTTTTTGGTTCAACGTGTTTCTCTGTAATGGGGAAATTTATTTGTAATTGTGGGTTCTTCACTTACGAGGATGTCCTGAAGCCCTACACAACATCCAGGTGGATATTGGTGGCCACCCACCTATTCCAACTGGCTTATTTTGGAAATTTTCATCTTCGTACATTTTTTTGTATTTCTCGGGCTGTTTTGGGGCTCTAAACAGTGTTTTCTTGGATTTCCACAATCAAACTGTATATGGAGTCAAGTTTGAAGGCACAACCCATAGTTCTCAAAAATACCCTTCGAACGTGCTATCACACGCCTAAAATGAAGATCGTATGCAAAAGTTACGACCCCAGGAAGTTAATGTACTAACTTACCCAAATGGGGCCCACATGACTTTTGGTGCTTCATCTCCTAGGGTTAAGTTTTTGGATGTCTAGGGTTTTGGCATTCATTTTTATCATAAAAGGCCTTCGGAGCCTCATTGTAATCATCTTCTAGCGAATGAGTGTAGTCATCACATCTCTTGTCAGAGATAAAGATGCCACCATTCTTGCGAGTCTTGCACTTTGCAGTTTCACAATATTTATACATTTATTTCATTAATAGAAATAATGTGTTGTTGTATTTCTCTGTTTCTGGAAATTACTATGTAATATCTTTTCTTTCATTTTGTTTCGAAAATAATTCGGATCAGTGGTAGATTGTTTCATCACTTACTTTGCATAAAGGACACCTACCCAAACCTTGTTTATTCATTTTTTACAAGTTTTCCCAAGTAAGTGTTCACCTTATTCTTTAAGTCTAGCCACATGAAAATATGAGCCTTTAGTGGATAGTTTAGTTTCCACGCCTTATTCCACCACCATAATGGCTCCACTACAACTACTCCTTCACTAAAGGCTTTATAACATAATTTTGGAGCATAGAAACCTCCCCAAGGATTTTCAAACCATAACATTTCATCCTCCTCATCTCGTATCCTAGCATGGCTACTTGTGATCTATGTAGGGCTAATTTTATATTGTTTCTTTATCTTTTTGTTGATTTATAAAAATACCAATTGTCCAAAAGACTCGGTTTGAATTCCCAACTTTGATGAGATTCCAACTTCTTTCCACATTATGATTTTTATAAGTTCTATGTGGTAATGTTGACACTTCACATATCCCAATGCTTTTTTATGTCTCTTCATGTCAATGGACTTTTGTCCAATGTTGTACATTACATATATGTTAATAATCATCTTGTATAAACTTCATCGTTGATTTTCACTTTTGCATGAATGATTTTATGTAATTTATGTTTATCTTCCTTGCTCCCATAAGAATGTTCATGTGTTTACAACAATTCATCAGTTAATCAATATTGATTGTTTGCAAGTTTTGTAGGTAGACATTTAGAGAGGGTTGGGTCCAGGAGGAGGAAATCACATTTTTGTAGAGAGTCATTATAGATAGGTTTGGGTCCAGGAGGAGGACATCAAATATGAGAGTTTTCATATTTATGGTGAGTTTTTGTTATATTGAATTGCGAAATTTTATTTTGAAAGTTTGTTGATATTTGAAATTATGAAAAGTAACCTATAAATTGTTGTTTTGTTTCCAGTCTATATAAATGCATAACAACCCTTAGATATTGGCAACATCGAGGTTTATCAAGAACAAAGATGAGAAAGATCACTTTTGGATCTATGCCTCTAGCAGTGCTAAGGGTGTTGGGAAATAATGACTGCCTCCATTTGTTATTTCCACCATGTGGATTTTGTAGTACTTTGGGAATGAGTTACAATTATGTACTTCTAGACATGATGACAAATTTTCTAATTAAATGTGCAATTGAAAATTTTAGATGTGTTATGATTTGTTATATATTAATAAGTTATGATGTGTTATTTTTTTTTTACCTCTACCTTTTATCATTCAGGATACATATGCTAATAATTGGTTGATTATCTACTTAATTATATTATGATGTACAGAGGTTTGGTATTGGTAGAGCTGAGGCCCCAAATATCCATAGGTTAGTTTTTCAACCTTGTCTTTCTTTTGACTATCATACAAGAGGATCAACTAAGCTTATTGAAAGTCATCCTTCTATAAATTTTTGTCATTGTAACTCTTCATTGTAATTTTAGTCATTTCTTATTAAAAGGTGGATCATAGTCAATGGTCAACTATATGTTCAAGCTCCTTCAATCAATAATTAATAGACTACTTAGTCGACAACCTCTCATGGACTACTAATCATATAGATAGTAACAAGTGCTCAGTTGGAATAATTTTTTATTTGTAAGAAGCCAATCAGAAAGTTGTTTTCCTTGATCACTTTTTACACCATGTCTAATATGCCCAAAGAGTAGTATATAATCAATCAATATTTTTGATCCACATTTAAATAATCAACATGCTTCCCCATTCTGATAATACAAAATTGTTTTTTTAAGACATCATGAAAACTAGTCACATAAACAAACATATATATATATATAAAAGCTACTCAGGTGGAACTTACAAACTTATGCAATTGGTTGTTACAATCTTCAAATAGATAAGGAAAATGCTTTCCCATTGTATGTTCAAACTTCATTGTTGCATATCCTAGGATGCCATAACAAATCTCAGGAGCATCCCAATGCAAATAGTTCAATGAATAAAAGTGATGATCCCCAACATGATACTTGACACAATCTAGAGTTTAGAAATCAAAGTACATGTCTCTATTCGTTTTTAGAAAGAAGTCTATAAAGTTGTTTATTAGATTCCTATCATATGTCAATTCAGTTAATCATCTAGAAATATCCGTAAACTACTTTTTATGGTTATAGCTTTCAAAGATTCAGTTAATCATCTAGAAATATTCGTAAACTACTTTTTATGTTTATAGATTTGAAAGAGAATATACCATGTGACCTTGAAAAAATCATTGATTGTTATATAATGTAAGAGCTTCTAAAATTACAAAATTTACTCTTTGTTGAATTGATTTTAGTTAGAAGAGACAGATGTTTGGGTGAATTTAAAAGGGTTTCTCCCGTATGAAACATGTTTAAGCAATTATGAAACTTGAAAGTCCCTTTCAAACTTGATGAATAATGTGGAAACCAAGATAAAACAACACCAAGACCAATAGAAAGTTTTAAAAAAAATATTGACATATTAGGTTTATTTGGGGTAAATTTCAAGCAAGGCATTATGGTATAATTTTCATGATTTGTGTTTTTTTTTACATTTTGTTGGTATTTTACTAGTCAACATTTTTTAACATGAAAAATTGTGTATTAAAAACATGAAAAAATATGTATTAAAAATAACCAAAGGGTTGATATATATTTGAAACTGTTAATAAAATCATAGAGGTTAATTATTCTAATATGATTTCTTCTGCATTCTCTATTGAGAGTGTGAACCATATAAAGTTCTAATATGTCCTATATTTGGATTTTTGGATCAATATAATTATGAAATGCTAGAAAATGTTGTGACATAATTATGGTAAAAATGAGCACAAGGTGTTAGGATCTGATCCTAACCCCTTTCCATGGATCATTAATTAGTAGGATATGTTTTCTATGTAATAAAAGTCGACATTAGTTAATGAGGCCTAATAAATAAAGGAGAATAAGTTGACCAATGTAAGAAGACCTAATAGAAGCTTCTGCTTCTAGAAATATCTTCCTCTAGAAGTTTCCTTAGAATATAGAATTAGTATAAATAAGAGTAGGAGGCATTGAATATTTTTGTCTTGGATATTATTGTAATAGAGCTTTGCTCTGTTGGAGGTTGCCCCCTCAAAGAGGCAAGTGAACATTGCTATCATTAATGAAGGTGCTCTTTCTGGTGTTATTCTGGTATTGTTCTAGATATATCATTGTTGTTATTTGTTCTACCATCACTTGCTAAATATTTATGTTTTGCATATTATATTAGATCTATAATATTGCAAGTGGTATTAGAGATCTTTCTTGGGAAGAACTGTTGAGGTAATTTTTTTTTCAGGGTAGAGACGTATTCCAGTGTCTTTAAGCCACATAGATATGTCGTTCCTCACATAAAACCACGGTTGGGGACTCATACATGCAGGAAATACAAGTGGTACTTAAGAACACATTGTTTTCCACCCTTGTAACCCTTGTTGGTACCCCTTCGAGTGGTAGCACATTAGACGACACCTGTATATGGATCACCCTAGATCTCCTGAAGCCCTTTGTAGATAAACCAATCGGTCATCTGACTGCTATAGTGACAATGAGAAAAAAACTCGGGAATATACTCTCTAGTACCTAGGTAGTCAGGCAGTACAGCTAAGGGCACAGTCTAGCCTCTTTAGTTTGTGCCCTGAGATATTAGGCCAAGTACTACTATTGGACCCCACACATATATGAGAGAACTATAGCATAGGGTAAACCCTTGTCTGTAGAAACATTGAATACCCTAACCCTTGGTACAAAAACATAAACAGAACAGACAAGATCTATTTCTATGAAACTACCTCTTTCATTCTGGTTGTAAAATTCCTACACATTTCTTCTTGTTAAACATTTGGCCATTTCGTCATTATAGTATTATTCATCCTGGAGTATAACTTCGCAAAAGTAAAAAAAAAAAAAATATGGGGCCTTTCATCACCCTTACTTGTAACCTAGTCCATTGCATTCCTCTCTTCATTATGACCGGAATGGTACCCATCACTTTTAAGACTTTTTTTCTCTTTATGGTCCCACCCCTTTCCGAGACACCCGAGACACCCTTATTTGACACCAATCCCATTTGACTCCTCTCTTTGTCTTGATCACCCTGGTCCATCTCATTTTTTGTTGTCCCGATATCAGTCCTAACACATCATCTACTACCTAAGCCGCTACCATGCCCACCACCCGATCCCAGACCCAAGAATATTCAGAGACTAGGTTGTCCCACTTAGAATCACGAATGGACTCCGTCCTCGCTACCATACAAACATCAATCAATGAGTCCCTCCTTGTAGCAGTCAAAGAAGCCATCCATGAAGCCATGCAACACTTCACAAAAAGTAAGGAGGTACATACCAATGCATAGGACCCTCAACATTCCCATTATGAGCATACTCATTCCTCCCACTCCCCTTGGGGTTATCCACCCTCTTGGAATAAGGTGCCCAAAGTTGACATGCATAAATTTGATGGATCCAACCCAGTTGGGTGGGTCTCTCAAATGGAATAATACTTCTCCCTCCATAATATTTTGGATGATGAGACCAAAATCCATGTAGGGGTTTTGTACTTGGATCAAGAACAATGGCAATGGTGCCAATGACATAAGAAATGTTATCCAGGAAATCCCACTTGGAACCTGTTCACTAAAGAAGTTTGTGCCCGTTTTCATAGGGAATCACATTTTTTAGGTAGACTCACCAAGCTGTGCCAAACTAGATCAGTCACATATTTCATCACGACTTTTGAATAGTTGTCTATCTGGACCGAGGGATTATGTGATTCATTTTACCTTGAATGTTTTATCAGTGGCTTAAAGGAATCCATTTGGGCTCATGTGAGAATGCATCATTCTACTACCTGGTTGAAGGCATGTCAAATAGAAAAGGAAGTTGAGACCATCCTTCAGGCCCCACCCATGAAGGCTCTACTTATCAACTATCCTTGCCCCGGGGCTCACCCAGCTCTGACACAAACATTGAAGGTCCAAAAATTATCTCCAGTTGAAATGGCAGAACATCACAAGAAATGAATTTTCTACTATTGTGATGAAAAGTACTCACTAGTGTATAAATTTAGAGAAAAAAAGTTCTTCCAAATTTATGCACCTTCTTAATCTCCTTGTGAAGACATCATATCATATGAGGCTCCTAACTCATATGAGGTTCCACCAAGTGATCACGCTGAAGCTCCAGTGGTAAACCCCATGGAACCATAGGAACCCATCATATCGCTTCATGCCCTCTCAGGTATTTCATCCCTGCGGAAATTGGAGCTCAAGGGATACATCAAACATTGGCTGGTGGTAGTGTTGATTGATAACTTGGTAGCACCCATAATTTTATTCATGGAAGACTCGGCAATGAGATCCATTTTTTTTCTCGCCCTGTTTCTAATTTTCAAATCCTCATCGCTAATGGTGGTATTATGAAGTGTGGGTGTTGTTGTGAGAATGTCAAACTCCAAATGGGTGATTATACTCTGAAAACACACATGTTCTCTATTTCCATGGGTGGTTGTGATATTGTATTATGAGTGTAATGGATTCACACCATGGATCTAATCACAATGGATTATCAATAATTATTTATGAGATTCACCAAAGTCACTCACTCTTATACCCTCCGAGGTCTCCAAGTGGGATAACCTGAAATTATCGGTTCTCACGGGATGGAAAAATTGTTGAAGAAAGGCCACCATGGTGTGATTTCTCAATCTAATGCCATTCAGGTCACTGAACAGGACTCTTACGTAGTTCCTCCCAACCTGCAACTCATATTGGAAAAGTACCCCAACATCTTTGAGATTCCCACTGCCTTACCTCCCTCCAGGGGTGAGCATGATCATAGAATCCCTCTCCTTCCAGAAAGTCAACCCCCTAATATACATCCCTACAAATATCCATTTTCTCAAAAAAATGAAATTGAAAAGATGGTCGAGGAATTACTGGAGGCAGGGTAATTCACCTCAGTACGAGCCCATAATCTTCGCTGGTGGTGATGGTCTTAAAGAAAGAAGGTACTTGGAACATGTGCCGTTATTTTCTTACCCTGAATAAACTCACCATCAAATATAAGTTTCCCATTGATCTGAAAATAGTGGGCTGACTTATTATGCTATGCAAGCACCCTCTACTTCATTAAAATAAACTTTAGAGGACCTTGCTCCATGTGTTAAAATATGCAAGATAAATTATGTGCCAAGTTTATGCATATTCTTTTAAATGTTCATGTATGAGGAAATGTTCTTTTAAATGGTTAAATATGTGCTTTAAATAAATACACAACAACACAACTTGCAACAAATAAACCATCAAACTCACAACAATAACAAGATGATAAAGGAGTTCACCCCTCTCTGGCTACATCTCCTTGAGCCTCCATCAATGGACTTGGGTCTCTGGGATTAATTTTTCAAATATTCTTTTACAATATGTTTCTCAACTCCAATGGAAATACTGACTGCACCATTGGGTTCAGAATACATAAAAACCCCAAAAATGACTAATAGAACTCTGAAAACGGATCATGGCTCATCCGGGTATGACCTCTTCTACATGTGGCCTTAAGCTTCCCTGAGCTTCCTTGTGGAAACAACACTTGTAAAATTCCTCAAATGGATCTGAAACCTATCCCAATGTGTTCAGAG
>SNQJ01S0066292.1:0-11028 GCA_010110895.2 Picea sitchensis | reverse complement strand
TCAAGCAAGACAAGAATGATAATAAATTATCACCAAAGAACTAAGGCCCTTATAAGGTGTTGTAAAATATTGGTACTATGGCATACAAATTGGAGTTGCCTGCATCTTCAAGAGTACACCCAATGTTCCATGTTTCATGCTTAAAAAATGTTATAGGTGACAAGATCCCAGTTCAAAATATATTTCCAAAACTTGATGAGGAAGGAAAAATCATATTGGAGCCTGAAGACATCACTGACACACGAATTTTCCAGCTAAGGAATAGATCCATTTTAGAGTATCTCATTAAATGGAGGAAACTATTGACTGATGATTCCACTTGGGAATATGAGTCTTTTATACATAAGCATATAGAGTTACTCAAGTATTGAAGACAACACTTGTCTCAAGGGGAGGGGCATGTTAAGCCCTAAATAATGTCTCATTGCCTCTTAATTGGGGCATATTACATTAGTAATGTTATTTTATTTATGCTGACTTTATTCCATTAGTTGTAATTATACCTCCTAGTATACTATATATACCAAAGAGACATTTTCATTTTGAATCATCTGGTATTTGGACATTTATGTGGGAATAAGTAGGTTTCCCCCTCGAAGAGGCTTATTATATGGATTTCTCTCTTTTTCAAGGGGTTGAGTACTTATTCTGAGGTTTTTCTATGCTATATTGATATTTGGTTCCTAACATTGCTAACTAAAGTTTTGTAAGAAGTGTAAAAATAACCTCGCACTAATCCCCCCCCTCAGTGTGGTTGGTGTATCCAACAATTTATTATAAAAACACTCCATCCATAACTAAACATAGAAGTAATGTGATTGAAATAAGGAAATCATCACTGGGAGGATTGCTAGCATGGATGATTTTAAGGATGGAAATTTATTTGAAAATGTAGAAAACTTGGCCAATCTTACTAATCCTTCATATGCCAACTATAAAATGTTTGGCGATTTTTAAGTTAAAATAATTTTATCCTATAGAATTTGGGTGAATTATTTTTAGAATAACGAATATTTTTTTTGGAGAAACCATGGAAAATTAGCCCATGAGAGAAATTTATCCCCTAAAATCATCCCTGAGATGATGGTAGTGATAAAAACCCACCAAGGAAAAATCCAGGAAAGTCCCACGTTGTATATAGTCCTTTGAAAATAAAAATAAACATACAAGCAATAGAGTTGTATGTACCCGAGAACCAAGAAAACAAACTAGCCATGGATGTTGATGAATTTGTTGAAGAATCTAATTGGTCCAAAAAGATATTACTGGAAACTAGGGAAATTACCAATTCTTTAACTACCCAGGAACCATAAATATTTGAGGAAGAGTCTGTGACATTGCATCATGTGACCTAAAATTGGTATTCTAAGAAAATTCTATTAGAAAAGGTTAACAAAAGAAGCAGGAAGACATCAGAAAAATGGAAATCGACAGTTGGATTTGGCATTGCACCATCTAAAATTGTAGAATTAAAACAATCTATTAACACCATGGAAAAAAAGAATGTTGAAATGAAACAAAGAATAAAAGAATCAGAATCGACATTGATGCTAGGACTTCTATTTCCATGACCATTGAGTACCATGCAACTATAGTATTCCAAATATAAAATAATATTCAAAACATAAAAAATTTAGCTAGAAATGGCAGAGAAATAATGATATAACCAGAACAATACCACAATAATACCAAAATAACACCAGAAAGGGTGCTTTGATTATTGATATCAATGTTCGCTTGCCTCTTCGAGGGGGAAACCTCCAACAGAGAAGAGCTCTATTAAAATAATATCCAAGACAAGATTTCTCATACCCTCTACTTATATTTATAATAAATCTATCTATCCAAAAGAACAATATAGAGGAAGATCCTTCTAGAAGCATAAGCTTCTATTAAGTATTCTTACATTTGACTTATTATTCCTTATTGATAGGCCTTATTAATATTGGCATTTATTACATGGAATTATATTATTCTACCTATGTGAGGGGTGAGGGAGGTTAGGTCCATAACATGCCCTCCTCCTTGAAGAAAAACCTTATCCTTAAGGATTCAGATGAGGGAATTTTTGTAGAATGGTGGCCGACTCCCAGGTGGCATCTTCTGAAGGTGTATATTTCCATTAGACTAACACTTCCTCGATGGTGCACCGACGAATATGATGCTCTCTCTGGGCCGCCAATACTTCTTGTGGATGCAACCATATGGAACCTTCTTCATCCAACTCATCGAGACTAGTTTGAGTTTGGCACTTAGTTCAAATCGCCTTCTTTAAATAGGAAACATGAAAAAAAGGATGGAGCTTCTATTGACTTGGTAGAGCTAATTGATAGGCCACCGATCCCACACGCTTGAGAAATGTATAAGGACCATAAAATTTGGGTGCAAGTTTTTGACAATGTTGAGCTTTGAGTGAAGTCTTCTTATAAGGTTGTGGTCGAAGAAATACCTAGTCCCCTTCAAAAAAATGGCATTTGGAATGACCTTGATCTGCTTATTGCTTCATGCGATTCCAAGCCATGATCAAATTGTCTTTGAGGGCATGAAGAATAGCCTCATGGACTATATGATTTGTGTCAACCTACTGAACCTTCGAAACCCCTGACATATAGGAGAGAACTGATGGGGGTTTTTGGCCATAGACTTCTTCAAAAAGAGTCATGCAAGTAGATGTATGGAAAGATGTGTTGTACCACCATTCAACTAAGGGTAACCATTGAGCCCACCAATTTTTCCGCTCAGATGCAAAACACATCAAATATGTTTCCAAAAACGTTTTGATAACTTCACTCTGGCCATCTGTCTGGGGGTGATAGGCAGTGCTGAGATGCAATTGGGTGCCCTATAGCTTGAACAATTGTTGCCAAAAATTGCTAGTGAAAGTGGGATCTCTGTTAGAGACAATAGAATTAGGCATGCCATGAATCTTGAAGATATTATCCATGAATATTTGAGCCACTGTGGCGGCTGTAAATGGGTGTTGAAGAGCACAAAAATGAGCATATTTGGAGATATGATGGACGACCACCATGATGATTGAATTATTGACCGATTTAGGTAAGCCTATAATGAAGTCCATAGAAATATCTCTCCAAATAGTAGGGGGAATTAGAAGCGATTGGAGTGTGCCCAAATCTTTGAAATTTTTTCCCTTGTTGCATTGACATACCTCACATTCAGCCACAAAGGTGCATACGTCCTGTTTCATACCCTCCCAGAAAAAAGAACGGTTGACCTGTTCATAGGTTTTGGAAAATCCTAAATGCTCAATTGTGGGTGAGGCATGAAGTTTAGAAATCACTGTGGATTTAAGTTGGGATTGCTTGCATAAATACAAACGACCTTTGTAATGAATCTATTTATTATGCCAAGAGTACCCTTGATAAATTCAAGAATTGTGTTGCAATTGGTGGAGCAGGATAGAAATTTTGGGGTCTTGCAACCATTCATGATGAACAACTTGGAGCCAATCTAGTACAATGAAGGAGAGGGAGAAAAGGGACCCGTCTTCTTCATATTTCTAGGAAAGAGCATCGACCACTACATTTTCCTTTCCCTTCTTGTAAATTCTCTCATAATCATAGCTAAATATCTTGGCCACCCATTTTTGCTGCGTCGAGGATGAAATTCGTTGTTCCAGGAAATACTTGAGACTTTGATGATCAATTTTTATTTGGAATCGTTGAACCAATAAATAAGGATGCCAAAGATCCACATCATGCATAATAGATAACATTTCCTTTTGATAAATGGATTATCCCAAATGTCACTCTGAAAGTTGTTTTCTAATGAAGGTTGAGGGCCTTCCATCTTGAATGAGGACGACTCCAATTTATTTCTTGGAAGCATCGCATTCCAATACGAATGTCTTTGTGAAGTCTGGGAGTGCTAGGACAGGGGTCGAGCACATAACATATTTTAAGGCTTGGAAGACATGATCCATAGTTGAAGTCGAAGTGAAATCATTATTTTTAAGGAGGGAAGTGAGAGGAGATGCAATCTTTCCATAATTCCAAACAAAATTCCTATAATAGCCTGTTAAACCTAGAAAACCATGCAAGATATTAAGAGTTTTAGGGCTAGGAAAATATTGCATAGATTCAATTTTCTTAGGGTCCACTTGAACACCATCCTTTCCGACAATATGACCCAGGTATTTCACTTCTGAGGCACCAAAGGAACATTTAGATTGTTTGAGGAAACATTGGGGCTTAGAGAGTAGATGGAGAACTTAATTCACATGGGAGAGATGGGATGAACAAGTTTTAATATAGATGAGAATATCATCAAAGAAAACTAAGACAAAATGAAAGAGAAAAGGACCGAAGACATGATTCATAAGGCTTTGGAAAGTGGAAGGAGAATTACACAATCCAAATGGAATTACCAAAATTCATAATGACCCTCATGAGTGCAAAATGTAGTATTGGGAATGTCTTCTTCTTTCATATGGATTTGGTGGTAGCCAGAATGTAGATCTAATTTGGTGAAGTACTAAGCACCATTCAATTCATCCAAGTGGTCATTGATCACAGGAATGGGGAATTTGTATTTTATTGTGAGTTTGTTGAGGGCACGAAAATCAGGACACATGTGCCAAGTACCTTATTTCTTGAGTACCATGACCACAGGGGAAGAATAGGGGTTGGTACTAGGACAAATAACATCGACTTCTAGTAATTCATGAAATTTTTTTCTTTTGGGAAAAGGGATGATGATAAGGCCAAACATTGGGAGGAAGACTTCCTAGTATGAGAGGGATGGAATGATCATGGACTCCACGGGAAGGGGGAAGTTCTTTGGGGGTGGTAAAAACAACTTGGTGGTGGGAGAGGATAGATTGGAGGTCAGGATGCACATAAGGTGTCTCAACAACATAAATGGAGTGGAGTTGGGATATAATTCCCGAATGACCTTTTTTGAGGAGCTTTTCCATGTGATGGGAACTGATGATATCAGGGGAGCCTACTGTGATGCCTTAGAAATTATACTTTTGTCCCTCCTGTTGTAATTGCATGTTTAAGTCCTTACAATCCATGATAATGGGGACTAGAGTGCGTAACCATTCCACACCAATAACAATTTCACAACCACCCATGTCTATAGAAAACATATGGGATTTCAGGTGATACTGACCAATTTGGAGTCACACATTTTCACATCGTCCCCCACATTTCATGGAACCACCATTGGAAATAATGATTTGAAAATTATTGATGGCATGGATGTAACAATTGAATTCTTTGGAAATGTGGCGATGAATAAAGTTATGGGTGATACCACTATCCACAAGGATGATGACTTTCCTATTTTTGATGTAACCAATTAATTTGAGAGTCTGGGGAGTAGATAAGCCAGTGAGGGAATTAATTGAAATCACTGGGTCAACGTCTGGTGGGTCAGAGGGTGGGGTGAGGACAGATTGTGGTGGTAGTTCCTCCATAGGTGGAACAACAACATCTTCTTCAGAAAGATCCCTAGTCACAACCATAAAAATATTTTGTCCCTTACACTTGTGCCCGGGAGAATATTTGTCATCACAATTATAAAAAATACCCTTGAGTTGATGTTCAACCATTTCATCCCTGGTTAATTTATGGATCTTGAGGGGAGTTGCAGGAGGGGGAAAATGGGCGGGTTTAGAGAAAGGATGAAAGGAGGGTTTGTGGGTCTGGGAGGAGACAATATGTTGGGCTTCCTTGGCTCATTGATTAGCTTACAACCAAGTCTGGGGGCATTCCATGAAAACATGGGAAAAAATTTCATATTTGAGACCACTATAAATAATTACCTGAAGAAAGAATTTGGCATGCCCTCCATTCTAAAAGCCAAGTGCTCAAATGCGGAAATAAATTATTCCACTATCCCATACTACTTTAACTTGTTCAAACAACCTAAATGGTGGGTGTCAGAATCAAAGCGGTCATCAATTTCAGCCACAAACTATGTCCAAGAAAGATACCCTTGGTGTGCCTTTTTCCTCCATTGCCACCATTTCCATCATTCCAGATCCAGATGTAAGACACCATAACGAAGCTTGGATAAATCATAGGTAATACCATGCAAAGAGAAATAATGTTCTATTTGGGTGACCCAACTTGTGGGATCCGATCCATCAATGTGTTTTACCTCAATCTTGGGAGGGAATAGGTCTCGAGAAAATTGGTTAGTATAAGGACCTTGGTAATGGGAAGAGTCATGTTCATCTTGATAATAGGGTTGTTGAGAAGAGGAAGGGTTTTGGGAATGGCCAATGAAGTGTTCTTTGAGGTATTTGATGTATGAACATTGTTCCTTGAGGATCACAATATCCAAATTGATTGAGATAAGGTTGGCATTGATATTCTTGATGTCTTCCTAGTTCTGGTGGTTTTCAACAATCAAGGTATTGAGTTCTTGGGCTCTAGTGGTATCCATTTGGAAAAATGGGTAGGAAAATGGTATAGGGGAAACAAAAGGGTTTTGGAGGGGTGGGTGGGACCACTATGAATAAGGGTGTCAAATGATAGGTACTACTGCGATTAGGGTGAGAAGGAGGATCCAAGGTGATAGGGGCTAAATAAGGGTGTCGAGGAAGGGTCGGGTCCACAATTGTTTTTTGTTAAAAATGATAGGTATCATTGGAATTTGGGTGAAGAGAGGAACCCATTGGGATAGGTCCCAAATAAGTGTGCCGATAGGACCACTATACTCATTTTTTTTACCCCTGCGGAGTTATACTCCGGCCTAAATAATACTGCAGTGACAAAATTCCTAAATGTTTAACAAGAAGAAATGTGTAGTAATTTCGCAACCAGAATGCAGAAGGCACAATTGCGCGACAATAGATCTTATATTTTTTTCTATCCCCAGGGGTAGGATATTAATGGTTTCTATAGACAACGGTTTTCCCTATGCTATAACTCTATGATATACGTGTGGGGTCTAATAGTAGTACTCATACCAATATCTCAAGGCACCAAATAAGGAGGCTAGACCATGCCCTTAGCTATACTATCCGACTACCCAGGTACTAGAGAGTATCTTCCCGAGAGTAGTTAGGTGACTGATCAGTTTATCTATGGTGGGCTTTAGGTCAATCCATATACATGTGTTGTCTGATGTGATGCCACTCAAAGGGGTACCAACATGGGTTACAAGGGTGTCCAAAATATGTGCGCTTAATTACCTCTTGTATTTACTGCATGTATGACTCCCCGACTGTGGGTTTATGTGCGTAACGACATATCTATGTATCTTTAAGATGTCAAAATACATCTCTACCCTGAAAAAATTTAACCCACAATTTTCTGCCGAGGAAGGTTCTCTGATACCACTTTTAGTATTCCATATAAAAAATAGTATGCAAGACAAAAATATTTTAGCTAGAAATGGCATATAAACAATGATATAACCAAAACAATACCAGAATAATACCATAATAATACCAGAATAACACTAGAAAGAGTGCTTTGATTACTCATAGAAATGTTCACTTGCCTCTTCAAGGGGGAAACCTCTAGTAGAGTAGAGATCTATCAAAATAATATCCAAAACAAGATTTCTCATACCCTCTACTTCTATTTATACTAAACCTATATATCCAAAAGAACAATCTAGAGGAAGATCCTTCTAGAAGTGGAAGATTCTATTAGGTCTTCTTACATTTGACTTATTCTTCCTTATTGCTAGGCCTTATTAATATTGGCCTTTATTACATGGAATTATATTATTATACCTACATAAGGGGTTAGGGAGGTTAGGTCCCTAACAACAACCAACAATTGTGTTGGAAAACATTCCAGAAAGTAGCAATAAATGTAAAGGTTTTTCCAGCTTGCTACAAGCAGTGAGGAAATATGTCGATGATGCAATTCAAAAGAGAATAGGTTTAATTCAATAAATTTGGGACTTGGTCCAAAGTACCACTAGATTTTCAACAAGAATTACCAATCTCAAGGAGTAATTACAAAAGTATTTAGAAAATGATGAAGGGGTTTACAAAGAAGCTTTAAGCATGTTCTTTGCCAAAGTTTCAAGTTTAAATGATTTCCATATATGAGAACAAAATCTCCCTTCGAGTATTCAAATGAAACAGATTAGGGAATGTTGGTTGAGAATAATTAAAAGTATGAAGGAAATGATGAATGAGTTAGACATCCTAAGGGGAAAAAGGAGTGATTTGTTTTTTAAACTTATGGACCTCACAAAGGAATTAAATGTCCCTAACTTACTAATAGATACAATTATTTTATTAAAGGAAGCATTAACAAATCAACTCAATGCAATAAATCTACCACGGGAGAGTGAATTCACCGAGATACTTGTGTTTACTGAAGAAGAAGTGTAAACGTGGTTATTTAGGTATATAAAAATAAATGATGAAGTAGATGAAATGTTGCACCAATCAAATATAGACATGAAATAATTGGAAAATGTTTTTTTTTGAAATCAAAGTTAAGCATGAGACCACTATTTCTCCCTTAAGAGAATACATATTGGAATGGTTAAAGGAGGCTTTGATCAAAGTTACTGAACTAGAAAATCAAGAAACAATTGAAGCAGTTATGCCAACTCAACCTACACCTACATCTACAAAAGGGATGCCTCAAAGAAATAAAATTTTACGAGATTTCTCCATCATAGTGAGTCGAACAATAAATTTATCCTTTAGTTTTCTCTACATCTTTTTTTTCTACAATCATTTGCCATACTACCTTTATTTTCTCAGTATTCTATAGAAGTCAGGCTAATTCTTGGTTATCTTTCTGTTATCTTCTAGGTCTTTTCACTTCATGGTCCATGGGATCGCCATCCCAGTCCTCTTTGAAGGACAAATGCATTTTATTTTCTTTAAAGACATTTAACTTTGTATTTAAAGATTCATTACTATTTTTGAGAATCCAAGAGAACCAATTAGGATATTACATTAGTGTATTCTCAAAGACTTTGATATGAATCTTGAGTTTCCAAATGTTTTATCCATCATAATATTTTTGGTGCTTCATGGAATGATGATTTAAAGTTCTCTTCTATATGCGACCATTTTCTATTCTCTTTATTCATGGATATTGTTAATTGTTTTGATGAATGCTATGATGGATATGTCAATCCCTTATCTTGTATGTGCATCTTATCTATTTACATTGTGAATATTGTACATACAAGTTTCTTTTAAAATCCCTGGTCCAAAGCTAGTGTATTGTTTTTCTTTTGAATGTGAATGTAAATATTAAGTTTGGTCCTTCTCAAACTTTGTTTTATCCTAGCTCATAGAATTATAAGAACAAGAGGAATACCACCTCTCTAAAAATGTACGGGAATTCATATCCTCTTGAGGTTGACCTTAAGACCGTAAAACAATCTTTTAGATCAACATTTTTTGGCGACCATACTAGAAAGAGAAAAATATTGGTTTCACATACTAGAATTTATGAGTCAACCTAACCCGAATCAACCAAATTTGCAAATTGGTCTTGGAAATCAACAGAGCATGTTGCAACAATTGTATAATTTGGAAATAACAACAACTGTTGGAATACTGAGAGGGGGGGTGAATCAGTATGAGCACAATTAGTAATTTTAATCATAATATAAATATAAAACCTCCAATAAATAACATGAGCATTTTAAACACCATAATTCAATGCATAGACATCACATAAACACAATACACCAAAATTTTACGTGGAAACCCAATGCGATAAAAAACCACAAAATGATTTTCTTATTTATCAAAGAGTACATTCATTGGGAGAAACAACTTCCTATTTCTCCAGCTACAACTGGAAGGAGGCTCCAACCCCCTATTTATAGGCTTCAACCTAAAGGAAGCTCCAATTCCCTAATTTATCTGACTCCAACCGGAAGAAGGCTACAACCCCTTTTCCTTGTCTCGTCCAACTTCCCTAAAATATAAATGTAGACCAATTTGTCACTATCTCTGTCACTGATAACCTATTTATGTTGCTGTTACTAATACCTCTATTTCTGCTGCTATTACTAATACCTCTATTTCTGTTGCTGTTACTAATACCTCTATTTCTGGTGCTGTTACTAATACCTCTATTTATGTTGCTGTTACTAATACCTCTATTTCTGCTGCTGTTACTGATTTAGATATCTCATCAAGACTACAACCACACACACACACACACACAACTCATACCAAGTGTTATCTCCTAGAAAGTACTGGTAGAATTGAGTCATGAAAGTAATTTTGATATTTGTTTTCTTGGTCATTTAGCATAATTTGATGTCTCATTAAGTCAAGTCATTCTCACTTATAATGGTCAATTCTAAGTTGTCAAGGTCACTCGTGGGTCATAATAACCCATCATTACATTTAAAAACCTGAATTGACATCTATATTATGATTATTCCTCATGAAGATTGTTTTGCAGTGCAAAGAACTATTTTTACACTGAGTGCGTTGACAACTGAGCCTCAGTTTGTAGTGCAAAGCACTATTTTTACACTGAGTGCACTGACAACTTGCTGTAGATGGTAGAGTTCACAAATTTTGGTCAAAAGGTCAAAATTCAACTTGGAAAGAGGATTTTTAGGGGAATATGATGAATATCCCTCCAAGATCTCATCAAATATCATCCATGGGTGCAGGTGGCACTTCATTTCACCAATGGAAACATTCTAGGGATCAAATCCTAGATTGTAGGAATATGACTAGATTTTCAAAATCTGTGTTTTCCTGTTTTAGTCATATTTTTTAGAGATTGATTTCGACGAGATGGAAATGTATTTTTGGAAAGTGAGCACAATAACAAGCTCCTCTTCAAAAACCTCTCTTATTTTTCCAAAATCTATTTTTATTCGGGATATATAGGTCAATATTTGAGCAACATATTTACATAAATTTTATACTTTGTTTTTGCTAGCCACCTCACAAATTCGGATTTGAGTTGGATCTGTTCAACCAACTAAAGATAGGTGAAGAGGTTATGAGATCCATATATTTTGGATCTATATGAGCATGTAATATCTATATAAAGAGGACCAAATGGAAGAGCTAAGGGGTTGGATTTTGGAGAG
>SNQJ01S0066291.1:117250-131925 GCA_010110895.2 Picea sitchensis | reverse complement strand
CAGCAAACAACTCAGCAATATCCCTCTGGGATCTTTCCAGTATAGTGAACTATCCAGGATGTAGAACTTAACCACTTTGAGATTTAAAAATATGGCCTTGGTCTTGATTAAACCCGAAGGGGCTTGCAGATTTCTCATCATGTAGATGATGTATGCATACCATGATGAATCGACGAACTCTTGCGACACCTGCACAGTTTTTTCTCCCTGAGGATTCTCTGACAAATCAACGCTGAAGTTGATTCCCACAAAGTTGTAGTCTGACTGCGCCATCATCTTTGCAAGGCCCTGACCTTTAATCAGTTTCATGGGCTTGATTTCGAGGTCATACTCCAACATGGAAGTTATCCACTTACCTCTCCTTCCCTCAGGGGCGGGTTGAGTCAGGATATCCTTGACTGAATTGTTTGGCACGTAAGCGATAACGTGGGAGTGTAATATGTGCGTTCTGAACTCCTTAGGGATTTTACCAGAGCATATGCTTGTTTCTCCATAATTTCATACCTTAGTGGAGAATCCATGAGCGTCCTGCTGAAATAAACTATAGGATTTTCAAAGTTATGATCGTCTTTCTGTAACAATATGCTAGCGATTGTATGCTCCGAGGTGAATGAAAACAAAATGAAGTCTTTTGTGAAGTCTGGGCTTGCTAGCACATGAGCTTTAGTTAGCGCTACCTCTATATCTTCAAATTATTTCCTGGCTTCCAGGTTCCACTTGATCTCGTTTCCCTTTATGAGCATGCAGGTGATATGTTTTATAATTTCTGCTAGGTTCAGAATGAATCTTCTCAAGAAATTCACTTTTCCCAGGAAAGATTGCACTTCCTTCTTACTGTGCGGAGTGCCAATTTTCAGGATTCCTTCAAACCTGCTGGGGTTTATTTTAATACCTTCCTTCGAGATGATGTGCCCCAACAAATTCCCTTCTTGCACCTCGAAATGTGTTTTTTTTTGGATTTAATGATATGCCGAATTTCTTGCACTTCTGGAAAACTTTCTTCAGATGCCCGAGGTGTTGTTCGTTGGAGTCAGAATATACTGTGATGTCGTCTAGGTAGATCATAATAAACTTGTCCTTTTCGTCAACAAATGCTATGTCCATTGCCCTCTGGAAGGTAGCTCCGACGTTCATCAGGTCGAAAGACATCTTGCCATAAATGAACATCCCCCATGGTGTCGTAAAAACCGTCTTTTCTCTATCATCCAGGTGGACCATGATCTTATTATAACCCAAAAAATCGTCTAGCGTGGACATCTTCTGGGACCCCACCACCTTTTGCAAAATATAGTCCATTTTAGGGAGTGGGTAGTGGTCCTTAAGGGACACTTTGTTTAAGTTTCGAAAATCCACACATAATCTTATTTCTCTGCTTTTTTTCCTTACAGGTACTAAATTGGCCACCCACTTCAAAAACCTTAAAGAAACGATAATTTTAGCTTCAAAAAGTTTCTTTACCTCCTTTTCGATCAGTGACAGTAGTAGGGGATTTATCCGTCTCAACTTATGTTTGAAAGGACTTTGGTCTTCTTTGAGAGGGATGACATGCTAAATCACTTTGGTGTCGTACACCTTCAAGTCGTCATAACTCCAAGAAAAAACATCGGGGAAATCCTTCATGAGCTTGATGTAGTCTTGCTTGACCTTTAGGCTGAGCGTTTTTGACAGTTTGATTATTTTCGGGTTCTCCTTAGTTCCGATGTTGCAATCTTCCACGTCCTCATCATTTGCAGTGATCTTGGGATTTGTAGCAACGTCGTTTTCGTCAAACAACTTTTCTAGTGGAACTAACCCCTTTGGGATGATATTTTTTTTCTTCAGTTGCACTATGTCCCTTCCCGCTATCTGGTTTTGGAAAGAGTCATCATGACTGCGCGCATCTGCTCTCTCCTCTTCGTCGCAACAACACTCGTCATCAATGTTTGTGTTAGCGAACTCATCGCTCATTAGGAGAAATATCTCCACCTGTTTGTCATCCTCAAATGCTTGCCAATATTTGATATTATCAGGCACTGACGACCTGTGTTTGACTTCGATCTCGTATTTTTTGTTGGGAAAGATGGGAATTTTGAAAACCAAGGCTGAGGTGGCCAATGCATCAACGATTTGATTCTACCCCTCGGGACTGCCGATATATTATAATCTGAGAATTATTTGAAGAGGTCCAACACTGGGTTTCTGTATGCTCTTAGCTTGGGGTGTTTGGATTGATATACGCCTTTCACCTGGTTAATAACCAGTTAGGAGTCAAAACCTTCAAGCCCAAAATCAATACCTCATACTTGACCATGTTGTTTGTACAGTTGAAAGCGAGCTTGTACGAGTAGAGCTTTGTGCCCACCTTGGGCGGTCTTATCCATACGTCGGCCCCTGCCCCTTCTTTGCTGACAACACCATCGAAACTCATGTTCCATGTGTCATTCTCGACGCGGTTTCTCGGAACAATGCACTCTTCTGTTTGTCGCACAGTTTTATCATCAACAGTCATGACGACAGTCAGTTCTTCCTCTTTGAAACTCAAGTCATTATAGAATATGGAGGAACCGACCTCAATGTCGACAAAGTAGATAAAATGGTTATTCAGATGCGTCTTACTGTTTACCATGTATTTCAATAGTATTTCTCTGTATAACCATCTATCCTGGCCAATGATAAGAATGGTGGCGTATGACATGTCCATTTATAGAGTCCCTTTTAACTTCGCGGCCCATGACCTGGATAGCAACATGCCAAACTTAGGGGTATGTCTGCCATGACCACGTCCATAACCATGTTCTTCGAAGGAATTTGGGCCAGTGAAACGACCAAGTCTTTGATGATACCCAAGCACTTGAATTTCCTCGAGTCAAAAGAAAAAAGGTCCTTATAGGGCCTGGTGATGTCCAAACCCAATTCGTCCATAATTACCTTTGGCATGAGGTTGTGCGATGCGCCATAGTCCAACATGGCGTTATGCAGGGTCATGTGATGGACTTTAAGACTGACGTAGAAAGAGGGAACATCTTCAATATCGCTTGTCTCCTCTACGCGTAGACCAAACAAAATGGCAGGGTGATCATCTTGGACGTTCAAAGTGTTGGGAATTTGTCCCATTTTAAGCATTTTAATAATCTGCTACCGATATTCACCGTTTCTGATAAGTTCGTTAAAAGGGACATAGATTTTGATCTTGGCCATTTCATGCTCAAAGTTAAAGAGGGGACATACCTTCTCTATCTCTTTTCCACCCACTTCCTGACTTGTCTCCAGTGCTTTCCTCAGGACCTCCTCCTTTGACTTTGCCTTTTCAGGTGCATCCTTGGTCGGGTTGTCTGGATTCAATCGGCTTGTGGAAGAGGTGTCCGCCGGAGTTTTCCTTATGGGATTTGTTTGCTAAGGTTCAATAGGTGCCTCCTTGATCTTGAGGTTATATTTCTTATGAAACTGCATTATGGCATTCTGATAACCTTTCCTGAACTCTTTTGTTTCCCAGGACAGCGTGTCATCCCTCTCAAGCATCATATCATCATTTTTTCTCATGTTCTAATCATGTTCTCCCTTTGTCAAAAACACCCACGAGTTCTTATCATCGCAACAATGCATTTGGCCTTCGAACATCTAATCGAAGTCCTCATCTGCATAATTGTTTTGGAACAGAGGCCTTGTCTGCTAGTCGCCCTGTTCTCTTGGCTCCCTCTGTCTGATCTGAGGGACTTGACCCCTTCTGAGGTTCTGATTTCTGGGCTAGGGGTCTTGATGTTCTCGAGTAGCGGGTCTATTTTCCACAGACATTCTTTCCATTAGTTTCTACATGGTCTTCATGACACAGACCCCCACCCCTCTCTCCTCGAGGCTGCTCGACCTCCTGGTCTAGGATCGTTCAAGTCACTGAGCCAAATGGCTCGTCGGGATCCTGCTGGAACCAGTTAACTTAACATAAGCCCTTTTCCCTTCTTGACGCAGGTTATGTGGTAACCACAAACCCTCTCCTTAGCACTTTTCAAAGTTTGACGCCAATGATGCTAGCTCTCTATGCTAGACTCCCCCCTTGATGTGACCATAGACTTTGACTGTGGGCCAGCCCCCTTCGTGACCTCGTGCTTCAGGACTTTTGAGAGCAGCTTGCTCCTTTTTTTCCGATTCCCGAATTGACGAATTCTTGGGGACCATATCTACGGTCCATGTTCCTCTTGCGATCAACAACTGTGATCAACTCACGAGTTTAGACTTCGTGAGTCCCCTCTTCTCCCAACTCCTCGGGTATTCTCTCCTCGAATTTTCTCGAAGAGTTATTCCTCTGAAATGCACAGATCTCTGCCACGTACCTTCTAGATCCAGTGGTCCAAAGTCACTTCACGCCTCGCGACTTCGCGAAGACCTTTGTTTGTCTTTGAAAAACCTCCCAAAGTTCCTGCTCCCTAACCTCTCGATCTTCTGCCACCCATATCCTCCGACGATGGAAGAATTTTTGGTCTTCAAGACTTCAGCAAGTCCTTGACCCCTTTCAAACTTAGCGCAATTTCTCCTTCGAGGCTTAGGTTGTTCTCAAACTCCTTTTGCACTCCTTGCACAGTTCTGTGCAGACTCTTCTATGACTTTGCTCGTCTTGAAAACCTTCAAAGCTCACCGTTCCTCTGTGAACTTTCTTGTGCCCTCCTGGAAACTTCTCACTCTTCCTCCTGAGCTTGTAAGATGGACTTACAGTATCTTTGGCGCTCTCCTTTCACTCAACTCCATTCTTCGAAAACTTCTCCTTTAGTGTTACAGAAGGGTTTAAGGCATCTCCTTTCCTTTATCGATGCACTCTTGCAAAGCCTTCCTTCCTCAGAATGTTCAACAATTCTGAGATTCTCCTAAGGATTCCAACACTTCTAACTGTGTTGTCCTTATGCACGCTCACACTAACTCGATGCCCTTCTGACAGAGTATTTTAGAGTGTTCAGTAACTCTGAACTGTGCTTCCTCCTACACAGTATTTCTTTCCAAGGCACTTAACCACCTTGAAATTTTTCCTTGAGTCTATGAATTAACTTGGTATGCCCTCTTGGAAGTTTTTCTTCTGACTCCACTGAGTTAAAACATGCACCCCTTGTGTCAGCTTACTAAGTTCCACCCTCTGTCACACACCCCTTGCACTTAGCCTAGAGAACCAGACTTAATTCAACACACTCAAAGATAGAAGATTATGGTTCTATCACTGTAGACGATTCCTAACATACATCTACAACTCAAATGCATACAAATGACATTCATAACACACCATCCACTACACAAAAAATTGATAACAGGAAAAAATGTCGTTTTCTATTAATGGTAGAAAGTCAAATTACAAATGTTTGAGTCCATACTGCAACTAAGTCTAGGCTCTCATCAACCTCCCTAACTTGGATTACAATGATTTTTCCATCGAACTCCAACTGCTCTTACCGGGCATACAATACAAAGATTTATACAAGAGGGTGCTAGACGAGCTTCCCTCCAAGCTAACCAAGAGGTGTCAAATCACCATTTGAAAATACCTAATTACTGAGGTAGATTACAATGATGGAAATATGCTCCAAATCAGGTGTAGATCCCTCCTACCATCAACCACTTAATGGTGACCTTATCTCTAGCTTGTGCGAAGGCACAATTTTGGCTCTTCCAGGCTGTCGACATTAAATGCCTTGATCACTCTTAGATTCTCAAAGGCCAAAATGAGAGGGCGGCACCTCTCCCTTCCTTGAATGCGCACCATGTGTGTAAATCTATTGGCACATGCTAAGGTGGAGCGATGCTCCTACATCATACTCCACGACTACAAAAATCATGATTTCCTGCTCATGAGATTTCCAGCATGGTTGAAATCCTCCTGTATCCCAAACTTTGTCTTGGATATGTCTCTCGACTCCTGTGCTTCCTTCCTTATGCTCCTGCATCATCCTCGCTGCTTGTGCAGGTTTCCTTTTGTCCAACTTCTCCTTGCTGACTGCTTCTGTCACTGACCTCGACATCATCTTCCTTATCTCCTAAACTACCTCGTCCAACTTCTCCATCGACTGGCTTTCCTGTTGCAGACTAGCTCGCTGCACTTCTTCCTTGCCTCTGGGTAAATCACATAGATCCCCCATGTTATCTTCTCCATCTCTTATGGCCTTAACTTTCCACTCTGTTGCAGCCTCAACTTCTGCAGTCTCCTCATCACTGAGATTTTTCTCAGCTATTACTTCTGATAGATTGTCTCCTGTCAGTTCTTCGACTGGTTCCTTTCCAGCTTCTTCCAGCTGCAACTTGTGCTAGTGTGTCTCCTCTGGCATGGCTATCTCCTGGCAGCCACCTTCTGGTTCTGGACTGTCCAACCAATCCTCCAGTTCCCTTAACTCCAATTCCCACTAAGTGAGTAACTCAAGTGGGTATTCTCCTCCTGTTGGGACAGACTTCAGTATCTGTTCCTTCTTCTTCATGACAGTCTCAACCTGTTGTCCTTCTGTTGCATCAAAAATGTCTATGCTAGCCTCTCCTCGACCTCTTGGTAGGAATATCTCAACTCCTCCAATGATCAGAATGGTCCTCTTATCCTTCTCCTTGAAGGCAAAAGTTTTTAACTTCTCATTGTCTTCATTCACATGACCCACACTTCTGTGTGAATCTACCCCTGAGTGAGATATTCTCTCTGATTCTTCTTCATTTGTTAACACCCCCTAGCATGAACTCTCAGCTGATCTCATCTGTTCTCCCTTGCCCACTTGGAAATATGTGATGTCTCCTCTACCCACCTGGAAGTTTATGAGATCCACTGATCCCTTCTTATTGCCCACCTGACAATCTATGAGACCTTTGCCAGACCTCTTTCCCTCATCACTGAGGTTTTCAACATGCCTCATCCACCTCCTTAACATCCGTTGCTTCCATCTGGACAACAACTTCTGAACATGCCATTTAATTGTCCTCTTCAAAGGCCACTCATACCTCAAACACACCTTTTCCTCCTACTGCATCTTGAATGTTGGCTTCTCCATTTGGGCTCGGATTTCACTGAGCTCCTTGTCAATTTATGCTTTGCTTTTCATCTTGCGGTTTGCTCCCTGACCACACTTACAACCTTCAGTAGCCATCTTCACCTTCTACCTACCTTCCTGGACAGTCTGCTGTTCACTCTGCAACTGAGAGCATTTCCAGCTTCCCCTTCACCTGAAATCTACAGGAGAAAATTGCACTCTAATACCACTTCTGGTGTAGACCCCCACCCCTCTCTCCTCGAGGCTACTTGACCTCTTGGTCTTGGATCGTTCAAGTCACTGAGCCGAATGGCTCGTCGAGCTCCTGTTGGAACCAGTTAACTTAACACAGGTCCTTCCACCTTCTCGGCGCAGGTTATGTGGTAACCATAGACCCTATCCTTAGCGCTTTTCAAATTTTGATGCCAATGACGCTAGCTCTCTATGATAGACTCCCCCCTTGATGTGACCACATACTTCGACCATGGGCTAGCTCCCTTTGTGACCTCGTGCTTCGAGACTTTCGCGAGCTGCTTGCTCCTTTTTTTCCAATTCCCGAATCGACAAATTCTCCGGGACCAGATCTACGATCCACGTTCCTCTTGTGATCAACGAATGTGATCAACTCGCGAGTTCGGACTTCGCGAGTCTTCTCCCATCTCCTCGGGTATTCTCTCCTCAACTTTTCTTAAAGGGTTCTTCCTCTGAAATGCGTAGATCTCTGCCACATACCTTCTGGATCCAATGGCCCAGAGTCACTTCGTGCCTCGTGAATTCACGAAGACCTTTGTTTGTCTTTGGCAAACCTCCTGAAGTTCTTGCTCCCAAACCTCTCGATATTCTGCCACCTGTCTCCTCTGACAATGGAAGAATTTTTGGTCTTCGGGACTTCAAAAAGTTCTCGACCCCTTTGCACACTTAGTGAAATTTCTCCTTCAAGACTTAGGCTGTTCTCGAAATCCTTATGAACTCCTTGCAGAGTTCTGCGCAGACTCTTCTGCGAATTTTCTTGGCTTGAAAACCTTCAAAGCTAACCGTTCCTCTGTGAACTTCCTTGTGCCCTCCTGGCAACTTATCGCTCTTCCTCCTGAGCTTGTAAGATGGACTTACAATATATTTGGCGCTCTCCTTGCACTCAACTCTGTTTTTCGATGGCTTCTCCCTTAGCGTTACAGAAGGGTTTAAGGCATCTCCTTTCCTTTGTCGATGCATTCTTGCAAAGCCTTCCTTCCTCAGAATGTTCAACAATTTTGAGATTCTCCTAAGGATTCCAACACTTCCAACTATGTTGTCCTTATGCACGCTCACACTAACTCGATGCCCTTCTAGCATAGTATTTCAGAGTGTTCAGTAACTCTGAATTGTTCTTCCTCCTACACAGTCTTTCTTTCCAAGGCACTTAACCACCTTGAAATTTCTCCCCGTGTCTGTGAATTAACTTGGTATACCCTCCTGGAAGTCTTTCTTCTGACTCCACTGAGTTCAGACACGCACCCCTTGCATCGGCTTACATAGTTCCACCCTCTGTTATGGACCCCTTGCACTTAGCTTAGAGAACCAGACTCAATTCAACACACTCAAAGATATAAGATTATGTTTCTATCCCTGCAGATGATTCCTAACATACATCTACACCTCAAATGCATACAAATTACATTCATAACACAACATCCACTACACAGAAAATTGATAACAGGAAAAACTATCATTTTCTATTAATGGTAGAATGTCAAATTACAAATGTTTGAGTCTGGACTACGATTGAGTCTCGACTCTCATCAACCTCCCTAACTTGGCTGACAATGATTTTTCCATCGAACTCCATCTGCTCTTACCAGACATATAATACAAAGATTTATACAAGAGGGTGCTTGACGAGCTTCCCTCCAAGCTAACCTAGCGGTCTCAAATCACCATTCAAAAATTCCTGACTACCGAGGTAGATTACAATGATGGAAATATTTTCCAAATCGGATGCAGATCCCTCCTACCATCAACCACTTAATGGTGACCTCATCTCCAGCTTGTGCGAAGGAAAGTTTTTGGCTCTTCCAGCCTGTCGACATTAAATGCCTTGATCATGCTTAGATTCTCAAAGGCCAAAATGAGAGGGTGACGCCTCTCCCTTCCTTGAATGCACACCATGCATGTAAAGCTGTTGGCACATGCTTAGGTGGAGTGATGCTCCTACATCACTTCATCATTAAGTCGAATTTGTCATCCGAGGAATTCGACGTCGATGGTTGTGTATCCCCCTGGGATTTCTTATCACCCCTATTGAATTTCTGTTTGATCTTCCCTGACGCCATTAGATTTACTTTGACCTCGATAGCATCGTTCATCATGGCATCTAGGTTTGTTGATCTCGTTTCTCTCAGCAGCAAAGAAAAGTTATTGTCGAAGGAATCGACGTATCGCAGCTGCGCGGCCCCGAGAGGTGGCTAGACGTCTGCGGGAATTGAGTTATACACCCTCATGAAACAGGCTGAGAATTCTTGCACCGTCTCCTTAGATGCCCTCTTCATGTTATTGTACTGCGTTAACAGCTGCAAAGGGTTCTTCTTGTCTCCCCATATGGTGATGAAAGACGTTTCGAATGCGGTGAAATCTTGAATGCTTGCTGCTGGGAGGGATTTGAACCACTTCCTCATCTCCCCCGAAAGACTTTGCACGAAAAATATCATTTTCGCATTTGCATAGTCTACCTCCTTTAGGTCGACGAAATCATTGAACCAGTCCAGATGCTTTTGGGCTGAGATGTTCCCTTCGACATCGTAGAGCTTGATCCTCTAGCTGTAATTTTGACGCAAATCATGTAGTTGGGTTGGCAGAATGAGGGGGGAGAATCTGGCGGCCATGACTCTAGGAGGGTTAGGGATTTGGGGTATGTTGTTAGGTATTAGAGCTTGAAACCTCTTCTGGTCGAAAACTGTACCGTCCAAACTGGTCTCTGACTTAGACCTGAACAGGGTTTGCTAAAAAAGGGTGTTGAAATCAAGGTCATCGATGCTCTACACGCTGTCTTTGGGTAAGTATAGGCTTCTTTCCAGGTAATAGAACGGGTCCGACGCTTGCTCCCTAGTCCTGCACATGAGTTTCTCGGGGTTGCACACATGCTCTACAAGGTTTGGGTCAGGATTTGCTTAGGTATAGATCGTCTTCGGAGCCAAGGTTCCTGAATCATGCTAGTTTTTGCTACTGGTCCTTTCCAATGGAGTCGCCAGGGTAAAGATCTTAGCCAATATACATGTTTGTCCCTATGTTACCCTCAGGGGTGAAACTATACGTTGGTCGTTCTCCTAGTGAAAATTTATTTAATTTCGTCCCCGACAATGGCGCCATAATGTTAGCTCTCTGTAAACTTCACTTGGCTAAGAAACAAATGACATAGGAAACCTACAAACCAACTTTGAGATCCAAAACTAGCCTTTCGAACATAGAGAGGGCTCTCTCAGGAGAATTTGTCTTGATACAGGATATGGCTTTAGGTTGTCGGCTAGATTTAACACTTTTGAATAATAAATTCTGGTTCTATTGGCGCAAGATAGTAAGACCTTGGGCTATTGAGTTGGTTTGAGAAAATGATAGAAACAAATGACTCGGTGACTGAACTTGAGAGGATAAAGGCTAAGCGAGCAACAATTTTCAATGTAAAATCGTTGAGTGTGGCGAAGGGAGAAAAAACATATGAAGCAACTTAGAGCACCGCTGAGGATGAATTCAGAGTTCACTTAAAGGAAATAGTTTGTCTAAATGACGCAAATCCTAGGGCGCTGTGCAACGAATCCCAAGTTCGAAAATACGTTCCTATTTAGACAAAAATAGATATGAATAAAGAATACAGGAAGTACATATGCAAAGGAAGGAAACAATACATCTAACTGCTACAATTAGAATCTTTTCGTCAAAGCTTCAGGCCTTTTGCATTGCATTTCAATCGAGATCAAACTATAGTCAATAGTCACTGTCTACGCTAGTTTACCAACCAACTTGGCCTACATTGGAAAGAGAAAATATATAGGTAAGGGCACCACTTGGGTTGCCCTGTTCTCTAACTACTGTCCCTGGAACTTAGGAAACTGTCTGTTCTTCATTGAACGACCTTTTGGATGACGCCTTTCCAAAAATAGAAAACCACCGCATTTGGTCTCATCATAACTGCTCGTCTTTGCCACGGGGATTCGATTATCAACAAGGTCTCATCATGAGGCGAGTGATGTGTCGTTGTCTTCTTCGACAAGATATCCGAACGATTGATTTTTCTATCAGACCTCTGCCATTTACTATAATGACCTTGATTTTTTCCGCGCGCTCCTTTGCTGGGGTGTGTACATGGCGAGTGACTGCCGAATGTCGTAGTCATTACAAAAATGACAAAAACTGCCTAAGGATGGTGCCTCCTTCAAAACTATCAAGATCTGTGCCATATTCGAGAACACCAAGATGTATTCAGCTAATCATGTTCCTTCCGCGCGCTGGCAAGAGTTGTGAAGAATTTCTCCCCAACCGCTTCACATTCTTTGAAATGCTTCACATTCCTCTCTTCAACTATCCTCTGTGTTTCACGTAGCTGTACAATTGTGTCTTGCGCATCTCTGAGCTGTCTCTTAAGCCATGTCACATTACCCTTGCGACCCCGTGATGCTGACACCTCAAGGGTATTCGCTGCTAGCTGTCGTCTTAGTTCCCAGTTTTCCTGGTAAATCTCGACGATAGTGAGATGTGCTTGCTTCAGCTGCTGAGATGACTCTCAAACATCTGTGCCTTCGATATTTGTCCTCCTTGTTCTATTCCAGGTTTCTTGGCTTGTACCTTCGACAGGTTCTAGCCGAATGGCGTGCATAAGTAATTCTTCGGCATCTGACCTTGTGCATGGTTTGCTTGGGACTAGAGTTTCCCCAGCTTTCTTGTTCTTCTTTGGCTTGCCCCTTCTCCGGGGTATTTGTTGTTGGGGGGACAAGGCTTTCGACGTCCTTTCTTTCTGCGCAACCTCTTCCAACACAACCTATGCGCGGTGTGATATTTCCCTTTCTGCGCGTAGAGGGAAATTCCCTTTCGGATCCTTGGGGATGCCTGCTGTGAGAAAGAACGAATCCCAGTCATTTCCCAACCGTCTTAATTCCTCCACCACAAGCAGTTTAATCAGAGAGACATGAGAGAGTTTCCTTTTCAATTTATCCACTTCATCCTGGGCATTGTCCGCCATCTCTCGGAGGTTCTGGTGTAAGAAAAAGGGTAGATTCAATGAACTCTTTCCTGTGAAGTGAATGAACAATATAATGTGATGTGAATGTATCCAGTCAAATCTCCCTTCATAGGTGAAATATCTCCTAATCACTTCAAGTAGTTTCCGAAAAGGTTCCCGCAGATATCTACTGAGAACGCTTGTCTAGATTTTTTCACCTAAACAATCTCGCTTGATGAAATATTTGAGGGAGAGGTGTGGCATTGTCCCTGTCACAGCCTACTAATAATCCCGCTGTGGTCTGAATGGTAGGTTAACGATTACTTAGTTCACGAGGTCCACGATGTCATTAGGGCGGACTAAGACAATCGCTCATGAAGATTTCTAAAGGGCACACAATAAGGCATAGTCTTTATTCCTTAGAAGCTCTTAGTCTCTCACAAGGTCGATCGAGTCGAGTGTTGACTCCAAGGGTCAGACAAACTTCCAAAACCAGTCTAAGGTGAGTGGCACCCTTGGAGCACGAAGGTGCGTCTTGAAGGGCACGTCGCGTAATTAAAACTTGAGATAATAAATCTAGGTGGCCTAGAAAACATTGAAATGAATAGACCTTGTTAGAATAAATAATTAATAAAATAGTAAATTATTAATTAATTAAAGCCTAACAAAAGTCTAAGTCTAAGTCTAAATTTAAATAAAGGATTAAATGAATTATGACATAAGTTAAAATATTTGAGAATATAATCAACTCTAGGAAAAAGGGGAATACAATTTAAAGGGTGAATAAAATGCACATGTGTGCAAGAAATTAATAAAATGGATTTTAAAAAATAGAAGAAATAATAATATGAGAGAATAGGAGTACACATGGAATAGAATCTTGAGCTAATTTACCACTAGCCTAACTAGAAGAAGACTCCTAATCCAACTCTAACTAAGATCTAGTTAGGAGACACTCATTAAATAAAAATTTGGGGAACAAAGAGACAACTAAGAGAGAAAATAGGAACACATTGGGGAATGTGAAGGAAATTATGTTTTTAAATAAAATAAAAATGGTAATTACTTGTGCAACTTGGGGAGAGTGTGAAAAGTGTGTGGGTGAATAATTCTAATTAAATTAATTAAAAAGATAATTAATTGTGCATGAGGACATGTGTTATTGGGGATTTTTCTATAAAACAAATGTGGTAGAAGGGAAATGAAGCTCACTCATTCTTGGTAATGTTATGTTACCAAAATTTTGTGGATTGTGTTTTACTTGTGAGAGTTGGGATACCAAGTTTGAAGAAAGAGTTGAAGCTCTCCCTTGCGAGGCAAGTCTTGGAGCTATTGTTTGTTGGTTTCTTGTGTGTGGCCCCTTTGCGGCTCAGGGAATAAGGGGAAGAAAAGTACCCGAAGTCTCTGTGATTAGCAAGCTGAAACAAAGAAGAAGTGCAATTGGCCAGAGGACATCTTCAAATCTCCATCATCATTGGTGCCGATAATTTAATTTCTGAAGTTATGAATTGTATGAGAGTGAAATTGTACATTATAATTATTTAAATCGCTGCAGAAATATTTGTAATAAGGAATAAAATTGAATGATTGGCTGTAGAGTTTTATTGTGATCTAGAACGAATTAATATAGTCATTTCCATATCATTGTGAAATTCGTGAATAGATTTGGGTTTTTGTTGTATAACTATGTTGTGCTCCGAAATTTTATGTTATATGATCGTGCCACTTTAAACTATAACCAGATTCAAATTTTATTTTCACTGTCCATTTATTGTAAATACGAATTAGAAAAGTTGTTTGGTTGCGGCATTGGAATGATTGTAATTCCGGAAACTAAAACTGGTATGGTCATTGACAGGATGAATGTGTTTCAAATAGAAATTTTGATATTTTTAATCTATTACTAATCGGAATCGAAATTTGATAATTGCTAATAAGCATAGTACCCTTCGAATTTTTAATTGGCATGATGGCCATGAATAGTTTGCAAACCTGATTTTAGAATTATATGAGATTGCTGCCAAATTAATTTTACTTAATTGGATGGCAAATTCTTCACGTGATCACAGTCATTTAAGTGTCACTTGCCTAGATTAAATCCATTGGATAGCCACTCTTCTTCTATTGAGATTATTTATAATACTCATCCTTTAGAGATTGTAATTAGAGGTGGACGTAACACATGGATACCTATACAACTTGAATTCTACTACTTGCACTATCGTAATTAAATTTTTAGAAGTCAAGGGAGGCATTAATTAAAATATATTAAAAGAAGATGGAAAGACAAGTCGTGGATATTCTAGACATCCTAAAATAGAATGAATATTCACTAAATAATACTTGAGGGAATTCAACTTAGGAAATTAAGGAATTCTTGAATTTGTAATGTAATTAAGAATTAAATGGGCACTACTTAAGTAATATTGTGGTTCTGGTATGTTATCGCACAGTTTGTAGGGTAGGTTTAGTAGCTTGAAGGCAAGGCTCAAACTGGCGTAACAGGAGCTTCCCCACCCACTGTCACCTCGATG
>SNQJ01S0066291.1:96320-117240 GCA_010110895.2 Picea sitchensis | reverse complement strand
ATATATATATATATATATATATATATATATATATAACTCGATTTGATGTGCACTTCAAGGTAATCCCCACACACTTACTCAAGTGCGCACATCACAGTGAAATGTGCGTACCCTTCCTTTGACATGCAAACCACGAGCACTTACCTAGGTGCATGCAACACTATGGAATGTGCACACCCTTTCTTTGATAACAATCCTCATGCACTACTAAGGTGAACAAAAAACCAAAACTTGGTGCCAACCACTTACCAGCCTATATGTACATTTACATTTACCATTGGTACCAGTGGATCAACAACCTATATGTACAATTAAAAATGGGGTTTAGATTAGGGACATTACATTCCACTCCCCATTATTTATGCACTATCCTCAGTGAATTATATATGTAACACCCATGTTTCCCCCAACTTGTAATTAATCATAATTAGTGATTTCCATGCAATGAAATGCAAATATTGTAACTATGTTATTGTTCAATTGTAACTGCCAACAACTAACCATGGGGGTGAAGCCTTAAAAGTACTGGCCATGATATCACCAGAGGAATGAGAAGGGGTTCTCTTAAGCTAAAGGGCCCCAATCCTTCTTGCTGAAATATTCAATTTGGAAGTATTCATATTATTTCCCTTAGCCCTGATTTAAAGGAAAATCAGTTAATGAAGGGGGTTGGTAGTTGAACAACCTAACCACCCCAATGAATGGAAATATGGAGGGATTCCATAAAGGAAAGGAAGATTTCATCTAGAGGATAACAAGAAATATCATCATGGCCTCCCATGATTGACCCACGAGTTTCCTTCTGACAGAAGAAATAGAAGGACAGGTCAAGAACCTTCCCAAACTAGGTTTGCAAGAAAAACATACACAATGGTAGATAGAGGGAGAGTTGAGGTATGGAGGAGATGAGAGTCGAGGGAAGAAGGGATGAACTATGTGAAAACATAGTGACAAAAAGAGCTTGAGTTCTGAATCTTGGGTCCAAGAACCTAGAAAACCCGACTTGACTAAGAGGGTCGCGAGCTTAATACTGTGAAGGCATCTGATAAACCTCGAAGAGGCCTGAGATAAGGGGGTGTAAGGAAAATATCTACCAAGAGTAGAGTGAAGGGGAGTGACCCTCAAATATTACTGAGAATCTGAGAGAAATTCCCCAATGATATCATGGCCTAGTACAGGGGTGGCTAGAATGTTAAGAGTGAATGCATGTGAGCCTACGGTTGGGTAGAAAGGAGAACAAAACACCCACATTCAGTTGGTTGGATACAACTTGTAATAATATAAGCATATCTTCACTCCATTTAATTAAATGGAGATAAAGGATTGATGCCTGTGATTGTGTGAAATTGTGTATACCTAGTCAATGGTGTTGATATTGTTCTATTGGAAATAATCGTATTTGTATAATAATACATCTGAATTGAATTGCATGTATGAGAAGGAGGACCCTACATTTTATTTTAATTGATTAAATAATAAGTACAATCGATTTCCCCTTGTGAATATAACCCTAGACACATCGACATGTTTGTGTCTCCTAGGTGCGTAGCAAAGTATTGCTGCGGAGTGATGCATGTGAAACGAAAAGAGGCTAGAACATTAAGAAACCATCAATAATTTCCAAAAGTAATGGAATATTGTAATAATATCATGTTGAATGCCCAAGAAGGCTGATAAACCTTGTGTCATTAACCTCTCCTTTTTACAAATGGTTGTGTGGAATGAAATCCTCATTTGGATGAATAAGTAGCAAGGCTTATTGCTTGCTATAAGAATGAAGGAAGAAATGTCGTATAACTTGGGAAGGTTTATGTGCAGTTTGGAGAACTTTAAAGCTCTGTGAAAGTCTCCTTATTGGAATGGAAAACCTACTGGATGCACATCTTCACCCAAGTGGTGAAGAGAGAATGCCTTAGATAGTTTGGAGGAGAACTATAGATATCCTGAAGGCCTTATAAGCCTTAGAAAATACTGGGAAGAAATCCCTGAACTGTTAAGTCCTAAAATCAGACTGAAAACCTAGGGAAAGACCCATGTTTTGAGCCTGAAGAATTCATAGCCGTTGGATCGACACAACAAATAGATATTGACCCTTCATCGGAGTAGGCTATGATGCCCGTAGAAGACATACTCCGAGTCAACTAGAGCCATCAATCTTTTGGAGGATCGAAGGAAGGGAGATCTAGATCGTTGGTTGTAGGATGATGGCTAGAGTATCCCCAAATACCCAGAGTGAAGGTACTATGATGGGAAGGGCCTCGAGGGGAAATTTGGACCATTGATCAGAGTAGAGGTGAGATCAATTCTCAGTCATAGATCTTCGCCGGGTCTCATCTAAGTGAACTTAAGAGGGAAGGTGATATCTTGCTAACGGGGAATGTCTACATGCCCGAGGGTAATACATGGCAGGCCATAATTGGTTGAAGGAATTGGGAGTGAGTCCTTGTTGAGCTTAGGCCTTTGGATGGTTGTCTTTAATTGTCAACCGTCATATTTGTAGGTCGAGAGATCTATACCATCCATCGGAAAGCCAGTTTTTGAGCCTGTTCCAATCACTCCAAGGCATATGTATTGAAGGATATTCTTCTTTCGATACCATCGAAGCTTAGTAATCAACGAGAGGGCTAGAGTAAATCCTATCCATTGATCGGTGTTTTAAATATTGCTCGTTGATATGATGAGATAGATAGATCCCAATTGTTTGATCCAAAGAGGCGAGGCTTCGATGGAAGGTTCCGAGAGGAGATCTAGGCTGTAGATCAACGAAAAAGGAAAGAGCTTCAAGAAACGATTTGGACCGTTGGATTTGACAAAGGGAGTACTTTCAGAGTATCCATTTTAGATTTGTTTAAATGGGTGAAATCCAAAGGAGGGAATTTGAGGAAGAATGAGGGTCATCGATTGGGTAGATGTCGAGAAGTATTCTTAGCCGTAGATCTCATGTCAGAGGATGGCGGTCGTAACCTCATGGTAAAATTATTTAGTGATTTCATAATCACGTAATTAGTTAACTAATTCTCTTGTAATCCCCAACATTGGGAGCTCAGAGCTTATACCTCATTCATAACATCCATGATATTCGGTGCCTGGTAGTGACATGTCACATGACAAGTGATCCACATGTCATGACGAAGGATGACCATGTGTCACTCGATAGTGAAACCATGTATCACACAAGTTTTTCCGAATGGGACAAGAATTCGTAGGGAAAATGAGTGCCACATGTCAAGAGGTACGAGTTCCACGCGTTATTCCATGAGTCACACTAGGTGGCATGGCCACGTGTCGAGCATAGAAGATGCCATGTAGCGTAGTGATTTGGCACATGTAGGTGAGCTCTTGTGGGAAATATGGATGCCACGTGTCAGGTGGTGATGGTTCCATATGACATGCAGAGAAGAGACCATGTGTCAAGAGGATTTGGCACATGTAGGTGAAAATATGAGAAAATATGGGCCATTCGTTGAACTTTGAAAGGTCGAAAAGGCTATGTGGTGGTCAAGAACACCGCTAATGATGAAGGCATCGACGATGTAATGAGAGTCGTTGATCAATGGCAGGTCTGAGTTGATATCCATAGTATATTTATGAAGAACCCTTATAGTTTCTATAATGTCAACGAAAACATAGGCATCAATGATGCGATGAGGATCGTTGGATTTGTAGGCCAGTGAATCTGGTCTGCTGATCCAAATGTAATGTTGTCAGAGCATAGAAGAATAGGAGAGTGGGAATTAAGCATTGTTTCCATTATAATTTTCAACTCAACCATAACTGTTGGATGATTGACATGAGGACTGTTAGATCGAGAAATGTTAAATGGGAGGGTGTTAACCCTCACATAATTTGGAGTCGCCAACTCACTCAGAGCCATTGGATGAGCAACCTATGAACCATTGGATCTAGGAAGGGGTTGATTAACTATGCGTCGTCAGAATGTTTTGTAGGAGAAATTTGTAATCCATGGGATTGAAATTTTGACGACAATGAAATGAGGTCCCCACGAGGTCAGAACTTTGGATCGGTGAGCCATGTGGAAAACACCACGACGGATGACACCATCATTGAGAGGCCACATGGCAGTGAGGTGTCCTTGGCCAATGGAGACCCGAGAACTTTAGGAGGCCATAAATTTTGACTCCGATATCAGATTTGGGCATACTTACAGTTGTTGGAAAGATCTTGATGAGCAGGAGACATTGGTTCCCTCAATAATAGACCTTGAGATGTCTAAGAAGAAGTGAAATTTTAATACCCCATCCCTTAAAAGGTACTTAAGGGGTTGGGTGTATTAGAGAGTGGTATTAGAGCATACTACAACAATAGGCTTGGATGGGCCATAAATCAGTCAAAGGACTGGTATAATAAGACATATACGAGGCTATTGAAGGGTGTTTATACCTTTAAAGGATTGTTTATTATCTACATTAAATCCCTGAGGAGAAGGACTATAGTTTGAAATTGTTCCTTGGAAATTCTTACTAAATTTTAGCAGAGGATTTATATTGTCCCTTTGTCAAATTAATAACTATTGTTACAGGGGTAGGAATATGCTGATAGGAATTAATGGTAAGACTTGAATGTGAAGGGAAAAGGTGGGAGAAATTCTGTTATGAAGTTGCATGAGCCCAGACAAGGGACACGATTTGAGTTGTTTTGTTAAGTGTAATATTGTCTATCTGCTAGGGTAGACAAAGTCTCTTGAAATTAAGATGGCTGACTATATAAGAGATAAGATCCCTATGGAAAATTCCTTGCGCTTAAGGAATTTGGTGTGGATTGATATAATCCTTAGCAACAATAGTTACTTCTTTAATAAAATATTAAACCCTGTATGAATGTTGACCATTCTTATTTTCTAATGTTAATGTGTAGAATGCACAAGTTCATAATTCATTGTGAACTAAAAGCTGGTTGTTGTAGCATGTTGATTTACCCAGAAAGGTCAAGATGAACATGACTGAGACTGCTCAAGGAAGAGAGAAGATATATCCCACGAGGGATAGATTTCATAAGAAAATAAGGAGAGAAGAATTAATACTTTTCTAACTCTGAAACTATGATTAATGAGACAGAGTTGTATGCTTTAAAAGAACAGCTAGTGAAAGAAAAGTAAGCTAATAAGTATGTTTAAATGAATATCATTGATTGAGCCATGTTAAGTAAATGAAGTGAGGCCTTAGAAATAACTCAGTTGTGATGAAAGTTCCAAGCTGTGTAGAAGGAGTTGGAAAAAGGGAAGAGTCCCTTGACTCCATTTCTTGTAGTTTATGGTGTTTCTATGGAATGAGAAACTGATATGTTGATGCATATAAGTGTTTTGGCATGAGTATTCTGAGAGATGCATGATTATAAATACAACTAAAATATTCCATGTTTGCACTTAGAAAAATACCGAGTTAATGTAATGGAGTGCATATAGATATGCTAAGACATATCTGAAATTTTTTTATTGAATTAAATGCTATGGTAATTGCATGTTTGTTTGACATGACAACTAATATAATTGTGATTGTGATGATGCCTGTTATGTCTAGGAAACCATTGGAGTTGTTAGGGAAGGACAACTTCCAATGGTGAACAACCTCGGGTAGAGGTAAACACAAGAAGGTTGTTGTTGAAATTTATTGAAGGGAACTTGGGAGTTCCCATGAAAGCACCACTGATGAGGTAATATCAGAGAATGTGTTGGCAAAGAGAACATGTATAGAAGTGCTCATGCCTATGTGGCATAAGGAATGAAGGGATTGGGTAAGAATCCCTTCTAAAAAAAATACTATTTTAATGATATACATGTGTTTTAGAGTGGCTGTTGTATGCCAATAATACTCAAGTATGGTATGGTTCAGGAAAGAGAGACATGAGGGACAAAGGGAGGAACCTCTGATAGTCAAGGATGATTGATATCCTTGCAAGAAAATTCATGAACTAATGTGTCATGAATGCATTGACCAATCAGAATGATTGGGAACAACAATGCTCTTGAGAAACACATTGACTTAATGCATTGAGGAAATGCATGTTTGCATGAGAGGGCAGACAATGGACTGCCATTATGGAAGGAGGACCTTCCAATACTCTACCAGAGTTGTAGAATGGTAAAGAGAGGAATTTGGTGGCCATATATGTTGGCACCTTGGATACCAATGAAGAAAGAATGCTTGAATGCATTCATGTGAAACTTTTGGTTTCGTGTGTGTTGATTTGAGGCTACGATCAACTCAACACAGGAGGGACAATCCTGCTGTAATAATGAATATGGAGAGGGAATCCATGTGAGAGAGGTTGGTTGAATTCCAACACACTATGACAAGAGTGCCTAACATGAAAAAAATAATATAAAGTTAATGCAAGGGTGCATGGTATGTGAATGTGGCCATGGATATTGGAACATTCGATTAAATTCATTTAATATTGAATTGCATTTGGAAAAGTTTGGTATGCTGAAATGATGCATGTGTAAGGAATGGTATTTCCTTTTGCTTTATATCATTGAATAGATGAATGTGAGGAAATTCTTAGTATGCACAATTCTGAAAATTGTTTGGAAATCACTGCAAGTGTGCATTGAAAATATAATGTGCATGATAACTAACAATTTGTTTGGCTGATTGAAGTTGAAATTGCATGAAGAAGGGTCTTGGATATGGCAGTGTTGTAAGTCCATAAGAAACACCAATGCCTGTTGATTATAAAAGAGCCAAACTGCCATGAGAAACAAATCTCAAGCTTGTGAAATCAGGTTCCTGTATGGAACATATCGAAAATGGAATTGTCAATTAGAAAAATCTATGGGTAACATATTTGAAAAGAAGCTTGATTGAAAACTAATGAAATTATCTCATGAATTTTCGTATGCATGTGATATAGGTGATATGAAAAGGATATGTTTGCGGAGGATAGATGATGGCTATCAAAGATGGAAATAATGGAAATTGACTACTATAGTGACATGAGAATTTTGTGATAAGTCATGATCACCATAAGAATGTTGTGTTGTGGTGATATAGGCCAAAGAGACACTTTCGACATAGCAAGCCAGAGGGACATCTCGACAGAGAAATATTGGGGGATGCTTCAGCTGTAAGACTCAACGAAGTATCTGGAACTCTTATTGTGCAAGAAATCCTAGGAAGGAAAGATGGATCACCCGAGGGACTATATAGAGGAGAAGGATATGCTTAATCCTGAGCCCAAAAGGTGAGTGACTACAAGGAAGAGGATATTTCGATAGCTCATGTGAAAGAACTTAGTGGAGTATTTAATTTTTTTTCAATTGTTTATAGGGATCATGCATGCAATGGGTATGTCAAGGAAGGCATTGAGCAAGGTTAATGAAACAACCATATGGATGAAAAACCATAAACTGCTCAGATAAGTATTATGCTGATTGTAAACTTTCTCTTTAAATATGGACAACAAAACATATTTTTACATAAAAATTGAGGTTAATATGATTGTTGTTTGAAATTATTGTAGGCATATGCTAAATTCCAAGAGTCTGGGAAATGACCAGATTAAGAAGAAGAGAACATTGCTAAAGTAGCTGAAATTTAATGGCATGGTAGGTGTTTCTAAAAAGAAGACCGAGGACGGTGTTGCTTTAAGGGGGAGGGGATTGTAACACCCTTATTCCCCCCTACTTGTAATTAATCATAATTAGTGGTTTCCATGCAATGGAAGACAAATATTGTAACTATGTTATTGTTTAATTGTAAATGCCAACAATTGATTGTGGGGGTGAATCCTTCAAAGCACTCTCCATGATATCACTAGAGGAATGAGAAGGGGTATTCTTAATCTAAAGGGCCCCAATCCTTCTTATTGAAATATTCAATTTGAAAGTATTCAGATTGTTTCCCTTAGCTTCGATTTCAAGGAAAGTTAGTTAATGAAGGGTGTTGGTAGTTGAACAAACCAACCACCCCAATGAGTGGAAGTATGGAGGGATTCCATAAGGGATAGGAAGATATCATCTAGAGGACAACATGAAATATCACCATGGGTTCTCAGGATTGACCCATGAGTTTGCTTCTGACAGAAGAAACACAATGATAGGTTGATAACCTTCCCAAGATAGGCGTGCAAGAAAAACACACACAATGGTATACAAAGGGAGGGAGGAGGTATGGAGGAGACGAGATTTGGGGGAATAAGGGATGAACTGTGTAAAAACAAAATAATAGAAAGAGCTTTAGTTCTGAGTCCTGGGTCTGAGAACCCTAAAAACCTGACCCGAGCTAAGAGGGCTACGAGATTGATGATGGGAAGGCATATGATAAACCTCAAAGAGGCTTGCGCTAAGGGAGTGTAAGGAAAATATGTAGCAATATTAGAGTGAAGGGGAGTGACCCTAAAATATTACTGAGAACCTGAGAGAGATTCCTCAGTGGTATCATGGACTGGCATGAGGGTGTTCATAGTGCTAAGAGTAAATGCATCTGAGCCTACAGTTGGGTGGAAAGGAGAAAACCCACGGTCAGTTGGCTGGTTGCAACCTATAATAAGATAAGTATATCTTCACTCTGTGTAATTAAATGGAGATAAATGATTGATTCCTGTGATTGTGCGTAATTGTATATACTTGGTCAATGGTGTTGATATTGTCCTATTGGAAATCATTTTATTCATATAATAATACACCTGAATTGAATTGCCTGTGTTTTATTTTAATTGATTAAAGAAGTAGTACAATTGATTTCCCCTTGTGAATATAACCCTAGACACATCAACATGTTGTGCCTCCTGGGTGCGTAGCAAAGTATTGTTGCGGTGTGATGCCCATGAAAACAAAAGAGGCTAGAAAGTTAAGAAAATAACAATAATTTCCAAAAGGAATTTGATATTGTAATAGTAGCATGTTGAAGGCCCAAGAAGGCCGATAGAACTTGTGTCATTTTTATTGGACTAATCGATAATTGCAGACACAAACAAATCTCTCTAGTTCCACCCAAAACTAGAACAAAACATAACAAAATATAAGACTTTCCCTAAGCTCTAATTATTGAGTTTACTAGCTAACAAGAGATAGACAACATACCTTTTAAATGTCATTTCCTCTTGCCATTGTCATCCTACCTCCGTTCCAATGCTCATGTGAAATTGAGCCTGCAAGGGAACACAAGCCAACCAAAGTGAAAGAAACACAATATACTCAACAAGAACCTATGTATGTGATCAATGAATCATACAATAAAACAAGACTAGTTTTATGGGAAAGAAACATATTGCTGTATCATATTAAATAGAAAGTGGAGAATACAACCAAAGCCTTAATGTTGCAAGGTCCCCTTTCAATGCCACTTTTCTCTAACATACACACTTTTTCTCCAAAGCCTTTGAATGAAGAAGATCCACCATGTAGCTTGTAAAACTAAAGCAAAGCTCTCAAGAAGCCTTTGAAGTAGAACTCTCCATACAAATCTTAGCCTATTAAACCTTATCCTTTTCCATGAGAGATCCCTCTTTATATAATGTGAAAGAGAGATGGATGAGGAGATTAGGATGATCCCACAAAATCAGAAAAGTGAGTAAGATACAAACCGATCAGAGGCCACCTCATCTTCTAGAAGATCCCCTTCTAGAAGATTCATGAAATTTGACTTTTACCAAGCTTAAAGAATCATCGCACCCTACATACTTAGCAGCCTGTGATGATGTCTCAGTCGAGGTATATTGCAACATGCGATGATCAGGAATCGTTACACCCTATGAATAGATCAGGGTGCGACAACCTTCCTTCATATGGTTTTTGGCAGAGGAAATCAAATCACTTTTCTCATGTAGAAATTCTCTTTTAATATTTTTAGGGAACATGAACACATGTTGTGAGGTGATAACTGAGGTGACCAAAATAATGTGTAACATAATGCCCCCCAAAGTATGAAGCTGGAACTCGTGACAACTGAAATACTTTGTAGAATGTGTGTGTCTAACAAGGAGCGTACCAATCAATAACTTGCAAACAATCAAGCATCTGCATAATAATATACCATCGTCTGAGGTAGACATTCTCATACTCAGATTACAAAAATTCAAGTGAGTCATGGCCACTAAATATACATTATGGATCCATGTCATTATGAATCGGCATAGACACTAGGAATACATTGTGGATCTATGCTCTAAAAGGACTCAAATTTAGACATATCCATGAGATATACAAAGTGGATCTATGTGTCAATACAAATCATGAATACTCCATTGCAACCTGGACCAAAATGATAAGATCCAGGGTCTTCATTTCCATTGTCTCTAAGTACGAATCTAACCATGTGATTACAGGTGTTGAAGTCGAACATGGTAGAAACCACTTGATTACCAGTCATTAATTGAAATCGTTAACAAGTGCGAGGGAAATCACCATTGATGTCAATGAATCCCAAGGTACCCTAGTACAATTCAACGAATGTGAATAAATGAGTTTAAGTCAAACACTCGATGGAATCTTCCAATCAGGGGTAAATGATGTGAACCCACTTTTGAAAGTGAAGAGACCTGCCATTGAGGCATGCATGTTCTAAGGTACTAAATGATTTCTAAGTCTTGTTCCCGGATAAGGTGTTGAATTCGACAGGAAAAGACTCATCACAAGAGGTCCTTGATGTATCCCCCATCAATGAAATGAAATAAGTAACAGATTTGAAGTAGATCAGAGTATGAAGTGATTTGGAACTGACTCAGGGAAGGCTGACAATGCAGAAAATTTATAACTGTAGATGGTCGACTCGATAGAGGGCTTGTTTAGTTTGGACTTCTCTTGAACATATGAATGACACGACAATGTTCTTGGCAGCATTAAATCAAGGAGGACCCAACATATGAATTTTGTGGATGGTCAAACGAGAGACAAATGGATTTCCCAACCCAGATACAATGATGAAGGGGGTGCCATGTTCAAGAGCGACTATTACTGCCACTAACATGAATACAAAGAAACATTTCTTTCCAAATCCCCCCCCACCATTTTTGGCGAGTACCTCTTTATTTTTACGCAAGCTTGAGGAGGATAACATATGCTTGTTGATGTAAGCTCATCCTTTGGATGAGTCCCTCGGAGTATGTTTAACGAACCCTAAGAAGGAGTGGTTTGATCCCATATGGGTCTTTGAATGTTTGTTTAATGAGTCCAAAGAGAGAAAACTCATGGGTTTTTCATTTTTAGAGAGTCTGAAAAACACTTAAAGAAAACTCCATCAGGTCCTTTTTAGTAAATTAATCTGACAAGATCGAAAAAGCGATAACCTACCGCTCATCAAATGTTTTCTACAAATACTTTTACGAGTGTGAAAAGAACAAGGTCGCTCAACAATCTTTTCATTTTTAAGGAGCATGAAAAGAGATTAAAGGATACTCCATAGGTTTCATTTTTTGTGTCATCATTACGAGTTTGAAAAAATGACAAAAGAATACTCGATTACATTCTCATGGTTTCATGAGCATAAGAAATAATTAAGACTCGCTCAGAGTTTTTCCTGAAAAACCCTAAAATGATCTGTACATGTGACAAAAACAAACCAAAAAAGTGGACCCTTATTCCAAAGTCTCACCTCTAGACTTTTCAATATGTAAATATCAACCACTTGTAAAGTTGTTAGGACTTTAGGGCTTGGATGAAGCATAAAAAATAATATAATATACAAATGAAAAGTAATAAAAATCAATAAAATAGGTAAAAAACCACATTTTACTATTTCATTTGTAACTTCACCCAAACATTGCTTCAAACCCCCTTTTTACCTTGATTTTCAATTGCGGATTGTGGAGTGCACGACTGATAATTTCACGAATCGTCTCTGTAGAAAAGGTAATTTCCAACTCCTTCATCTTTTCATGGATTAAAAATTGATTTTCATTGGTTAAAAATGTGCTTTTGGGTTGACTTTTAGGGTTACCCATGCGTTGAGGTCATCACAGGCGCCCTATATTGAGACCTTCGACGATATAGGATCGTCGTAGGTGCCCTATATCGGGACCTGCGATGATCTAGGATCGTCGTAGGTGACCCTAAATCTAGGGTGCAACGATGTCGCACTGTGCGAATGCACAGGCCTACGACGACCACAATCTAAAATTTTAAAAGATGAATCCAAAAAGGGAAAACCCCCTAAAAATAAAATTATGTTGCTAACCTCTTTTTATGGTTCCTTGACAGGTCTTCCACGGTCAAGATGTTGGAATGGCATTAGTGAGAGCATGAAGAGGAAGATTAATTAGCCGGTAATGACCCGGGAATAGTTATGGCCCTCCGACAATGTGGGTTGTTGAAATTATTCAATATTCAGGGCATGAAGGCCCAACTGAGACTACTTGAGTACTTAGTTCACATGTGGGATGTGAACGAATAGACGTTTCATGTGGGTGCCCACACACTCACCATAGATATCAAGGATATATATTTCCTAACATGAATTTCTTGTTGTGGTTCATGGGTGACACTTACAGGTAGTAGGGGTGGTTGTGAGCCTATGAACCACTACATTAGTCGACATTGTGTGCCGGCTACCCAGAAACATAGCGGTAAGGTCTCTGTCAGGGATGTCTGAGACTTGCCTCTGCGAACTATCCTCTATACTATTACTCCCATGGAATGGAGTGCAACTCCCCACATGGCTCTACAGAGCCATTTACAATATGCATTGGAGTGTATGGAGCCCCGAGTCTTCAATTGGTGCGAAGGGGTCCTTAAAAGTATGAAGAAACAACTTACCAAGTGCAGAAATAGTGGGTTGAAACAATTCAGATACAAGTCTATTTTGGTATCTTTCTTCCTGGAAAAGGTCCTAGTTTTACGCTTGCAGGTAGAGTGGGGTATACCTGCTCCACGGGATCCGAGAATGAAGAGGTGGGTAGACTTCATGGTCCGACATGGAGGCGGTCACATTGTTAAGTATAACAATGTCTTCTTTGAATGGTTGATAACTCAAATTCTCATGGTCAATGTTTATGCCTATGCCGGGTTATATTTTCGTGGAGATCCAGACCTAGCTCTTCCCGAAGGTTCCTAATGGAGGGACATAGGTAAGAAGGAAATTTTGTTTATATAATGTTTTTGTTATTTTTAATGATATAAAATGTTTTTTGTGTTGTTTATTCGACGACTAATTGAGTTCTCTTCGATAATGCAGATGTGGGACCTTATCATCCTCCAGGTTCATCCCCTATCCAGAGGTGAGGGGAGAGAGGTATCGTAGCAAGAGTAGCTGCTACTGACTTCGAGACCATAAAAAAAATTCTGGAGGGACTCACAATGAACATTGCAGATGCCTCTATAGATGATATTCCTAGGCATTATCAGTGCCACATAGTGGGCGTGTCTGCATCCATTGGTCAACTTCTTCATAGAGTATCACAGGCAGTCGTGTGTTATAGCAAGCAACATCCTTGATGCTCTATTGTATATGAAGCCATGTGATTCACATTTTTGATATTTTGGTCTTCGGACAAAAACACTTTTTGTAAACTTTTATCGTTATTAATATGAGGCTCCTACCAGCTTACTTGTTTTATGTACAAAGTGTGATTGGATTTTATAAATGTCTCAAATGTCTATCTAACATATAGTTAGTCAATGCATCTGTTAATGTATTTAGAAATCTAGGAATGTGTTGATATTCAATGTAATCAAAATGACGTTCCAAGAGGCGAATTCGTAAATATACCCTTAACAACGTAGGACTTCAGATAGAATAAACATTACTCAATTGTAGTACCACTAACTATGAATCAAGTCATATAACAAGATGACAGAGTCCAAGTGAAACAACGTTGATCAATAATTCGATGACTGCATTGTATTCCACGATATTGTTAGTTGCGCGACCAAGGGAAACACCATGTAGACTAATCAATTAATCTGTAGGTGCATAGATTGCCCAAGAAACAGATGCTAAGTTTTGAGTACCATGACTAGCAACATTAGCGAAGCCAATGTATGGTAGTGAAGACACCGACATTTGGAAACCAAGAACAATGCAAGGTAAGCAGTCGAAACTAGGAACCAAACAATGAAAAAGCACACACGAGTATGATACACTAAAAATACACAACACTCATGCAAAAATGATTTAAGCATAGTACTTCTTCAAGTAAAGCCTATTTTTGGGTTCACTCAAAGAGACTCCATCATAATAAATCATCTCATAATCTCCCTTCTCCAACACACGTTTCACAATATAAGGACCCCACCACATGGACTCGAATTTACCGGCCCCTAGCAAATCATGATCTTGCTCGTAAAGAAGAACTAGATCATCTTCAGAAAAAACACGTGGCTTGACGTGCTTGTCATATTTGGCTTTAACACATTTTTTCCGAGTTTCAATAACTAAGGCAACATCACGATGAGTTTCGTCTAATTGCATCAAATACAAAAGACGCTCCTCTTCAGCAGAGGTGTTGGGGAGAAGTTCGACGGCTAGTTTCAAAGATGGTATTTCACATTCAATCGAAAAAATTGTTTCGATACCATATACTAACTGGAAAGGTGTGAATCATGTGGAAGAATTAATGGATGTCTGATAGGCCCACAATACCGAGAAAAACATCGTGTGCCAATGTGACTTATGAATTCCTACCATTCGTTGAAGCATAGTAGTGAGAACTTTGTTGATTGCTTCAACTTGGCCATTGGCCTATGGATAATAGGGGGTTGAGTTTTCATGGTTGAGACCCAACTTCTTAGTAAGTTCAGACATCATGAAATTCTGAAAATGACTACCGCGATCAATAACGATGGCTTGAGGGATACCAAATATAGTAATGATATGATTGAATATGAACAATGCTACAGTTTTCACGGTATTATCAAATGTAGGCATCACCTCGACCCATTTAGTGAAATAATCCACATCTACAATAATGTATCCATGCCCCCCGACTGAGTAAGGGTTACATGTCATGAAGTCAATGCCCCATTTAGCGAACGGACCAACGAAAACTACAGGGTGAAGAGGAGCAGGGTGGGATCAGATCTTATTGTTGTAGGTTTGACAAGCATGGCATTTCTGGATGGCAGTAATGCAATCCTTAAAAAATAAAGGCCAGAAATAGCTAGCTCGTAAGATCTTTTGGGTAGTGGAATACCTAGACATATGACCGCCGCATGCTCCAGAGTGACAGTCATTCAAATCTTTCTCATATTCATTGTAGGTGAGACATTGTCAAAATATGGAATCGATAACACGACGGTAAAAAGTATCACCAAGGATGATGTATTGATGGGCTTGATACCGTATACGATGACGATCTGTACTAGAAATATCATGCCGAAAAGTTTGGGTCTGAAGATAGATGATATTATATCCATACCATATGTCATCAAAACTGATCAGAAAGAGGGATTTATCAGGTAAAGAATCCTTTGCCACATTTTCTGTCGCAGTAGAGGGAAGGTCACATATTAATTCGGAAAAAAACAAAAGATTTCTTTGACTTGGCGGGTTTAAACTCCAAGTCAAAATCATGGAGAATAACTATCCATTTGGATTACTTTCCCCCCAACAATTGTCGAGTAAGGATATGTTGCATGGGGTTGCAATCAGAAATGACTGTGGTTCTGCATATTAAGATGTAGTGACGAAAATATTGAACATCTTGAACAACTGCCAAGGACAGTTTCTCCACATGTAAATATTTGGTTTAAGTAGTTGTAAGACTCCGACTCAAATAGTATATCAAATGTTCATCATGTGAATCATCCTCTTGGACTAAAACCATATCAATGGTAGAGTCCGAAGCAACTAATTGCAGGAAATAATCTCGACTATAATCAGGGGGAAACATCAGTGGTGTACGGGTTAAGGCGAGTTTCAAAGCCTCAAAATATTTGTTTGCAGTATCGTCCCATACAAAATCGTAACCTTTCTTAAGGATTCGAGTGAATCCTTTCGTTAATTCAACATAATTGGGAATGAATCAACATAACAAGTTTGCCTTCCCTTGCAAACTTTGGAGTTGGTGTAGTGTGGAAGGAGGAGGTAGATTAAGAATAGCCTCAACCTTCAATGGGTCTACCCGAATCCCATGTACAGACACAATAAAACCAAGAAGTCGGCCGGATTCCACACAAAAAACACATTTGTGTGGATTCAAACATATGCGATAATAACGATAGTGTAGGAAAATGGCCCGCAAATGTGCCAGGTGATCTTGACGATGCATGGAATGCGCTGGTAGATCATCTAGATAGGGTTGTACGATGTGCTTAATGTCATGAAAAGCATAAGACATAGCACGTTGAAAGGTCGCACCAATATTTTTGAGACCAAAGGGTAGTTTTCGGTAGGCGAAGGATCCCCAAGGGAAAATAAAAGAAATCTTGTGTTGATCTGTTGGTAAAATATTGATTTGATTATAGCCGGAGAAACTGTCCATCAAGGAGAATATTTCACTCCCAGAACAATCGTCAATGATCTGGTCAACGAAAGGGGTTGGATAATTGTCTTTGGGACAAGCTTTATTTATATCCCTATAATATACACAAACACAGGTTGTGCCTTGTTTCTTGTTTACCAGAACAAGATTAGATACCCAATCAGTCAAAGACACAGGATAGAAAAATCCAGCTTTAAGAAGTTTTTCAACTTCAAGCTTGATAGAAACAACTTTACATGGATGTACTGGGTGAATTCTCTATCGAACAGGTTTAGCGTCCGGATAAGTGTTAATCTCATGCACAACAATATCAGGATCAATACCTGACATTTCTCATAACTCCAGGAAAAAACGTCACAAAATTCTTGAAAAAGGGCTTTATAGGTGTGGACCTCATCAGTAGAACATGAGGCACCAATATGAACATTTTCCACGACTCCGGGTTTAATTGACATGTCAAGAGGAATGATAGGTGAAATATTACTCAAGTTCCCTTCATACAAAACATTGTGTGTTGACTCAGGAATAGAAGAAATAACAACAATGGTCGACAAAGTCGAAATCCGTTGGTAACTCTCTATGGTATCACATTCTAGGAAGAGAATAGAATGATGATGCCCATCATCCCACAAAGTATCTTCCATAGACATGACTGACATGATCATCTCATCAGTAGGAAATATCATGTGGAGCGGATCAAGAGAAGCATCACAAAGAGAAGGAGGAGAAGGAGTTGTCGATTGAATAACTTGATAAGCTGATTCGACCGAACTTAAAGGAATTCGGTCGCCATAATGAAGATAATCACCAGAGCTAGGTACTATCCATGGGTAATATGACTTAGGGGTTTCACAAAAATTGGTCGATATCATGTTAATTGAAGCGACAAAAGGAGGAGGAATATCTGGTGGAGGAATAGGAAAAGTACCCATCAAGGTTGAATCTTTTAAAATACCCATGTTGACATTCTCATAATCGAGAGGTGTTTTCGAGATAAAAGGTATGTTGCTAGTACCTGAATCAGAATTAAAGAAGGCTAATTGGTCGACAATAGCAACCTTTCCTTGGTGCAGGAAACGTAACACACGAAAAAGGGTAGACACAACTGCATGCATGGAATCAATCCAGCTATGACCAAGTAGAAGGCTGTAATCAAGAGGTGCATCAAAGACCTCAAACTCGACATTAACCAATTTACCTTCTAACGTAATAAACAACGAAGGAAGAACACCGTAAGGTTTAAAACCTGTACCATTGAAGGCCTTATGAGTATTGTGTGACTCGGTAAGGGCAGGAGAGCCGATAGCTTTCCAACAAGTAACGAACATAACGCAAGTCGATGTTCCTTCATCAATAACAGTTCGACATATATTCTTGTTTTCAAAAACAACTTGGATCTGGAACGCTAATTCAGGAGGAAGCCTTGGAATATGATCTTCCAAGTCAAAGATTATCAAATTGGTATCGGTAGGATCAATTCCACCAATATCCTTTAACAGTGCCTTCTGTTGAGTAGGACAACTTTGAAGGACTTTGAGAGTTGACATCGCAGAGGTTGCTTGCGCAAGGTCTTCTACAATGTTGTAGTTTTGGGCAACAAGTGCGTGAAGATTAAACGAATACTTTCGAACAACGCTCTTGGGAGGAGGATGAATAATTGTATCTAGGCTCGTTTGTTCAAGATGAAGAGGACCGTTTGGAGGTGAAGTTGGAGGAGGAGGTTGAACCAACGGAGGTGGTAAATCATCAACTTTCTCTTTCGATGGAGAATAATCTTTGGCTCAAGTTGTGATTGCAACTTCGTTCTTCTTGGAGTCACCAGTACACATAAGGACATAAGATGAGGTAGAAGGAGAGGGTTGGTTATGAATGACCAATTAGGCCCGCTACTAAGAAGGAAATGGTTGTGATAAGACGACATGTGTAGAAGGCTTCCCGGTCCCTTGCATGAACATAGTAACCACGACGTGTCGTGGACAATCTTTCATATAATGATCGTCACCACAAATAAGGCAAGGATAACAAGGTTTACGTTTATATTTCTCATCAGCGGGATGCGTTTTGGGCTTCTCAGATTGTTGACTAGTATTTTTTTCCTCCTTATTCTTACCCTTCCCTTAATTTTTATTTTGATTTTTACTGGTAAGTGTAGATTGAACCAAATTAACTTCAGAAGTTTTACTAGAAGAAGGAGTAGGAGCAAGAGTATTTTGTACATTAGAAGTGGTAGACTTGGGATTGGTATAACTGGCGTGTGTAGACTGAGTCTCAACATGAAGGGTGATAATCACACCATCAACAACATGAGAAGCTACTGGAGGTGTTGGGGTAGGATTCGTGGAAGGACGAGGAGCGTCAGTGATCAATTCATAAAGTGTGATCATTTGTGAATAAACAAGATCTAGATACTGAGCACGACTAATCACCTGCTCTGCAGTGATGACACCACCCATGGCCACATCATGGGCTATGGGCCCAATGATCCAAAATGATCTTTTACATGACTATGGTTGAGTTATTAAGTATGTGTTGATTAACCAATTAGGAAGCTTAAAGAAAGAGGAAGAAGTTATAGAAGAAATGTGACAACCATATAAACATGTACATAACTGAAATGAAGCATAAAACAACAACAAACCATAACACCAATGTGATAATGAAGTTCGACAATCTCGCCTACGTCTTCGGGCCTTTGTCTCAGTGGGTGAGGCTTTCTTATTTCCGTTCAAAGCTCCATAAGTACATCAAAACATTGCCAAAAGGTTACACAAATGATATGGTATTATTCTACCAGATCTCTAGAACCCAACAGAAGAAACAACACTCAAATCGGATGACTGTCGCTCCCAGAAATGGCCTGCAAAGGTGTGTTCCTCAACAACTTCCCTGCATAAAAATGGCTTTGGCTTGGAAAATATTCAACATAAACCTGCTCTGAATCCCCTTCCATGGCCTCAAGAAGGCCTATTTTATATAGATATGAAGTTGGTAACCATCTCCCAACTTCCCCCAAATTTCTAGCCTCAAAAAGGGCCCAATATCCCCTAAAAAGGGCCAAAAATCTCCAAAACAGGCTGAATAAATCCATAAAAATCATATACTATGGTTAAAAAAACCAATTTTTGCACATAATTGGGGATAAGCCCCTCTGGCTTGGGCACACACACCTTATTCAGGGTATCATGGCTTCATATGGCCAAGCGTTGTTGGCCCTTGACTAGGTTTTGGGAGATCCTTGGTCAAAGTTTGACCTATTTCGGGACTTCGACAGCCTGTCGAAGGAGGAGTGCAAGACGAAGCAGAGATCATGGGATCTCAACCCCTTTTTGGGTCCTTTTTGGGGTTTGGGATTATGTAATGGGTATGGGATGTCGGCCCATGAGTTTACCCATGTTTAGGCCTATTTTGTAAAGTATAAATAGACGTCTAGGCAATGTAAGGAGGGGCATATATGTGATGTTAGGCCAATGTGCTAAGTGCTAGTGATCGATCTATGTGATCGAAGGATTGTAAGTGATCTGTGGATACTGTGTGAATATTGCAGAGCTGAGTGCAAGTGACTGTAGAGGGCTCAGTGCTGTAACTTAGCTCGGGGAAGGAGGATCTGGCGAGGTGCGCACAGATCTCCTGTCCTATGTGGAGTAGGGTTTTTGAGGCTCTGTGCATGTAAACGATTAATAAAAGATAATAGAAGAGAAGAAGAGTTGGTGGACATATCCACAAGGAGGGGGTGAACCACGTATATGCTGTGTTTCTCTACTTTGTGTAATGTGTTGATATGATTACACATTAATGTGCTTAGTGCTTTAATATAGATGAATGATCTGTCGATGCTTAGTGCTTAATAATATTGATGGATGTTAGATCTGACTGATATACATATGCTTAGTGTTTAATCTGTTAAGACCTGATCTGTTTCATCATGCTAAGTGCTGTTAGATGCTAGATCTGGTTGGATACTGCGTTGTGTTGTGATTAGAGTTTAACTGCGCTGTAGCTAAGAACTGAATATTGATAAGTATAACTGCTGAGTGCTCTGTTAAGTGATTAGAATCACAGATCCGTGTCCCAGCTAAGGTTGCAGACATCTGATTCCTGCAACTAACCTTGCGCTCATGGATTATCCATGTAGTGGAGCGCCCAAATGATAGGCTGAAGGGTGGTATGGTAGTCAGTGATCGTGGGCTGGGGCTAAGCCCCAACCCTTACCTCCTTTGCCTGACGCTTCATATCACTTTAATTATTAAAGTGTGGCAATAATATAACAAGCAACAGGGTGGCGGGTTGGTACCTGACCTTCCCTAAAGCGTCACCCTACCAATAGGTCAAGTGGTTGAATCCCATGAAGTTCAAAAGTTTTTACCCAACCAACGAATAATGGGTTTCCACGTGGCACCGTTGTTGGATTACTGAGAGGGGGGTGAATTGGTAATAACGTAATTATAATCCTTTTTCTTCAAATGTTATATCAATGTAGAATTATTATCCAATAATGAGCAGTAAGAAATAAACAATCACACACATACACAATACACCAGTGTTTTAC
>SNQJ01S0066291.1:68925-91190 GCA_010110895.2 Picea sitchensis | reverse complement strand
GTATATGCTGTGTTGCTCTACTTTGTGCAATGTGTTGATATGATTACACGTTAATGTGCTTAGTGCTTTAATATAGATGAATGATCTGTCGATGCTTAGTGCTTAATAATATTGATGGATGTTAGATCTGACTGATATACATATGCTTAGTGCTGAATCTATTAAGACCTGATCTGTTTCGTCATGCTAAGTGCTGTTAGATGTTAGATCTGGTTGGATACTATGCTGTGTTGTGATTAGGGTTTAACTGCGCTGTATCTAAGAACTGAATATTGATAAGTATAACCGCCGAGTGCTCTATTAAGTGATTAGAATCATAGATCTATGTCCCAGCTAAGGTTGCAGACATCTGAGTCCTGCAACCACCCCTGCCTCTATCTCAGGTGAGACTTCATCTTCTCCGCAGGTGTTGCTGAAAGGGCTGTAGTTAGGGTTTTTTTGGTGCGTTGTTGTAGCATTGAACCCTGGGTGTGCCCCTATGCCAACAAGTGCCAACCCCCTAGGGGATGCACGCTGGCCCTTACCTTCAAAAGTTCTGGTCACATGTCAAATTGAAATGGGACCAAGTCATTAACCCTTCGCGCTAGCAACCAAATCCCGAGTCATATGGCGTGTTGTGATTAGGGTTTAACTGCGCTGTATCTAAGAACTGAATATTGATAAGTATAACCGCCGAGTGCTCTATTAAGTGATTAGAATCATAGATCTATGTCCCAGCTAAGGTTGCAGACATCTGAGTCCTGCAACCACCCCTGCCTCTATCTCAGGTGAGACTTCATCTTCTCCGCAGGTGTTGCTGAAAGGGCTATAGTTAGGGTTTTTTTGGTGCGTTGTTGTAGCATTGAACCCTGGGTGTGCCCCTATGCCAACAAGTGCCAACCCCCTAGGGGATGCACGCTGGCCCTTACCTTCAAAAGTTCTGGTCACATGTCAAATTGCAATGGGACCAAGTCATGAACCCTTCGCGCTAGCAACCAAATCCCGAGTCATATGGTGTGTGCTGGAACCATAGCCCATGGACCTTGCGCCTGTGGATTATCCATGTAGTGGAGTGCCCAAATGATAGGTCGAAGGGTGGTATGGAAGCCAATGATTGTGGGCTGGGGCTAAGCCCCAACCCTTACCTCCTCCGCCCGACACTTCATATCACTTTAATTATTAAATTCTGGCAATAATATAACAAGCAACACGATGGTGGGTTGGTACCTGACCTTCCCCAAAGCGTTACCCTACCAATAGGTCAAGCGGTTGAATCCCATGAAGTTCAAATTTTTTTACCCAACCAACGAATAATGGGGTGCCACGTGACACCGTTTCACTGGTCCACCATTGTGCCACTTGTCAAAATAGGATTGGACCAAATCTTTCATCTACCCAGTCAACATGTTTGCCACGTGTCATACCTGCCACACAAGTTGTACGGGCTTTCCACGTGTCACCCTTGCAGTGGTGACACGTGTCACCCCCATATTGGTCCAACTGTACCTAAAACATTAGTAGTCCACTATGACTTTTCCACATCATCTGTACAACCTGATGCCATGTGTCACCTCTAAATGATGCCATGTCAGAAGGGTGATGTCATCATGACGTCAATGTTGACTTTTTCCCTGTTGATATGTTTGACTTTTTGCCTATTTGGCAAAATGAACAAAACACAATATCTGGAGCATACAATGTTCGTTTGAGCCCATTCAAGTTGCATTGGGTTCGTATCAACGAGGCCTACACACACATCCATTTTGAAGCCATTCATAGAACTCTGATCTTTAGGCCTTTCTGAGCCCCATCAAGCTCCTGGATCCAATTCTGGATCACACCTCCCCACTAAAGGACCTTTTGGTCCCCAAAAGGTTACTGAGCAGTCATAAAGCTTAGGATAGGCCACTCAACTTGTTCCCTGTCTTTGAACTCTGTCATGTGCACCTGTCTCATCAAGATCAACTATAACACAATCATGATAACTGACAACATATTGTTATCCATTTGAACCCTGTCACATCATACTGAAGCCACTATCATCCGTGTAGATAACATTACTAATGATAGGATAAAAAATATGATTTCAAATAAGCTTATATGTTTGTAATATTTGCACGACATGAGCTTATCTTGAAGCAAACTTTGATTGATTTTCCATTCTACAATCATATCCTATTCTTGGTTAAGATTGATTGCTTGATTTGAAACAATTATAGGTTTGTTGCTTGCTTGATCTGCCTTCTTTAATTGTTCCATAGTTTGAAGAGTTTTATTTTCCTTTACATGTTGAGCATGAACCACATAATCTTGACCTGCTTTGGTTAATTGATATTGATTCTTTTTCCTGTAGAAGATTTCTTTACGATCAAACAAGTATGGACTACCTAAGACCATTCCACATTCACTTAGTGACACCACATCACATGTTACCTCGTCCACATACTTAGATGAAATTGCAAATTTGATTGTGCATTGCTTTGTTATGTGAATTTGATGATGGTTTCTTATCCATTTAAGTGTGTAGGGATTATGATGTATTTGTGTTTTTAACCCCAATTGCTTATCCAATTCCTCTAAAATTAGATTAGATTGAGATCCACTATCGATTAATGTGTCAACCTTAGTGTGTCGCATGATGACCCTTATGAGAAACAAATTACTTCTACAATCAATTCTTTCACTAATTTTACCTGTCATACCAACCAATGAGACCTTAGATTCATCACCTGAATCCGATCCCAAGTCTGTAGGTCGTGTTGTCGCTGCAACTATTTGCCTCCCCTTATTTTCCTTGAACCACTTTGGCCTCTTCTCGGGATGCAATTACCAACATTGGTCCTCATTATGCCCCTCTTTCTTGCAATGCTTGCAAGATTACTTCTCTTCCTTTCTCGTCACTACATTTGACTTCTCGCCATGCCACTTCCTTTTGTCCTCTTTCCGTGAAGACGATTCCCTTGATACACCAACACCTGTTTTCACTGCTTCAATGTATGTCGCTTGAACATAAACCTCATCAAGATTAGTTGGTCCAAAAAATGAATACAATGTTTCTAATATGTGTAGGTAAACCTCCTAAATACTTCATAAGATTTTCTTGGCTATGTAAAGGAATATCTAACATCAATGCCATTTTTCGAAAGCCGTCTGTGTATTCTTGCACTATTTTTCCTTTTCATAGTTTTAAATCTTGCCATTCAATTAAAGCTTTCCCTTTATAACCCAAAGGATAGAATTTCTTTCTAAGTGCAGAAATGAAACTTTGCCATGAAGGAAATACATTACCCACTTGTTGCGTGGCATTTTGCAACTTGCTTTGCCACTAGATGAGTGTTGTGCTTGCAAGTCTCAAAGATGCCAACTTGATTTGTGTGGCCTCATCCTTGATCTGTTGCACACTGCAATAGACCTCCATCTGTCTGACCCAATTGTCAAGTCTCTCTGCATTAACTTCACCATCATACATGGGTAATTCGAATTTAACATCAAGTTTTATTAATGGAATTTCATTCTTATTTTTATGAACATGTTTCTTTGCATTGGATTTAGAACTTGAAATTGAATAAGAAGGAGAAGAAGGAGGTTATGATGGAGGCGGAGGAGGAATATGAGGAGGATCCTCTCCTTCTTCACTTTTTCCCTTTGAAGATTCACCCAAATTTGGTCTCTTCCATTCCAAGTAATCCTCGTACAGAACCTTCATCATCTCCGACATAACAAAGAAAGTTTTTTGAAACTCTTTCCCATCCTGATAAAGTCCCTCTTCCATTGCCATTTTCTCGTTGTGAGAAGTTCTCTTTCTCAATCCAATCAATGGATTCTCTTCAACAAGATCACCTTCACCATGAAGTAGGTTTTCCCTGGTTAACATGCAAAACTCAAATCCAAATGTCAACTAGCTCTGATACTACTTGATCCAAAATGATCTTTTACACGACTATGGTTGAGTTATTAAGCATGTGTTGATTAACCAATTAGGAAGCTTAAAGAAAGAGGAAGAAGTTATAGAAGAAAGGTTACAGCCATATAAACATGTACATAACTGAAATGAATCATAAAACAACAACAAACCATAACACCAATGTGATAACGAAGTTTGACAATCTCGCCTACGTCTTCGGGCATTTGTCTCAGTGGGTGAGGCTTTATTATTTCTTTTCAAAGCTCAATAATTACATCAAAATAGTGCCAAAAGGTTACAAAAATGATCTGGTCTTGTTCTACCAGATCTATAGAAACCAACAGAAGAAACGACACTCAAATCGGATGACCGGAGCTCCCAAAAATGGCCCACAAAAGTGCGCTCCTCAACAACTTCCTTGCATAAAAATGGCTTTGGCTTGGAAAATACTCAGCATAAATCTTCTTTGAATCCCCTCCCATGGCCTCAAGAAGTCCTGGTTTATATATATCTGAAGTTGGTAACCATCTCCCAACTTCCCCCAAAGATATGGCCTAAAAAAGGGCCCAATATCCCCCCAAAAGGGCCAAAAATCTCCAAAACAAGCTGAATAAATCCATAAAAATCATTTACTATGGTTACAAAAACCAATTTTTTCACATAATTGGGGATAAGACCCTCTATCTTGGGCGCACACACCTTATTCAGGGTCTTATGGCTTCATATGGCCAAGCGCCAACCCCCTCGGGGCTGCACGTTGGCCCTTACGTCCGAAAGTTCTGGTCACATGTCACATTGCAACGAGACCAAGTCTCGAACCCTTCGTGCTAGCAACCAACTCCTGGGTCATATGGAATGTGATGGAAAAATAGCCTATGGCCCTCGTTCCCGTGGCTTATCCACATAGTGGAGTGACCAAACGACATGCCGAAAGGTGGTATGGTAGCCAATAATTGTGGGTTGGGGCTAAGCCCCAACCCTTACCTCCTCCACCCAACGCTTCATATAAATTTAATTATTAAAGTGTGGCAATGGTATAACAAGAAACATGGTGGCATGTTGATATCCAAACTTCCCCAAATCGTTACCCTTCCAATAGGTCAAGTATTTGATTCCCATGAAGTTCAAAAGTTTTTACCCAACCAACGAATAATGGGGTGCCATGTGGCAGCCCATGTCTGGGCTACGTGGCACCGTTTCATTGGTCCACCATTGTTCCACTTGTCAAAATGGGATCAGACCACATCTGTCATCTGCCCAGTCATTTTGTCTACCATGTGTCGTACCTACCACGCAAGCTGTACGATGTTCCACATTTCACCCTTGTAGTGGTGACTTGTGTCACCCCTAGATTGGTCCAACTATACTTGCCATGTCAGCAGTCCACTGTTCCCCTTCCACGTTAGCTGTACGAACTTCTACCACATGTCACCTCTAAATGATGCCACGTCAACAGTCCACTATGTCCCTGCCACGTCAGCTGTACAGACTGCTACCACGTGTCACCTCGAGATGCTGCCATGTCAGTAGTCCACTTTACCCCTGCCACGTCATCTGTATGGACTGCTACCACATGTCACCTCCAGATGTTGCCACGTCAGCATGACATCATGCTGATGTCAGTGTTGAATTTTTGCCTGTTGACTTGTTTGACTTTTTACATGTTTGGCAAAACGAGCAGAACACGATATCTAGAGCATACGACGTCCGTTTGAGCCTGTTCAAGTTGCGTTGGGTTTGTATTGACAAGGTCTATGCACATATACATTTTGAATCCATTCTGAGAACTTTGAGTTTTAGGCCTTTTTGAGCCCCATCAAGCTCCTGGATCACCCAATGAGTGATTTGATAAACCACTCAGCCAACAACTGATAAGGAAGGGGAACTTTGATTAAGTATATTCTCCTTCTCCACTCATGGATATGATCAGAAATATGAGTGGAAGAGGATTGTTTAAAAGAACTCAAAATTTTGGTTCCTGTCTCGTATCGAGTTGGAAACTGGTAATGCGTTAAGAAGGCCATGGCCAGGGTATTAAAGTCATTAAAGAATCCTCATGGTAACTCAATGTACCATTTGGACGTCAAAATCGTGAGAGTTCATTGGAAAAGTTGTAATCGTATAGAGTCATCCAACAATGAGTTGGACGAACAACAAAGATGGAAAGTCATGACATGATTATTCGAGTCTTCTCTCGATCGACCATCAAATTTATGAATGTTAGATGGTAATTTGGCTGGGATGACAGGACAATAAGGAGAGTGCAAAATAAGATCATTCAAAATCCTAGACAAATCCGGTAAATCCAAAGTGGCAAGAAAAGGCAATTGTCTGTTCACTTGAGGAAACTGGTAGTTTTGAGGAGGAAGTCCCGTAGGTATACCAATAGGAACATAAGCAGTATGTAGATAGTTAGATAGTCCTAACAGATTCAGTTGTGGAGGGTTTTGATTAATATTAGGTATGTTCCCTTGGAAATGAACATTATATTGAAAATTTTGACCCCAAGTAGGAGTCATAGAACCTGGATACGGTTGACCGAAATTAGGGGGTACAAAAGAATTAACTTGAGGATGTTGCTCCGCATACGGTTGTTGATTCCCTTGGAAAGGAAGATTCCAATGTTGATATTGTAACACATGTATATTTTTCCCATAAACTGGGTTATAGCCTCCAACTTGAGGTTGCCCCCCAAGTTGAGGTTGTCCCCCAATCTGAGGTTGCCCCCCAAATTGAGGTTGCCCCCCAACTTGAAGTTGACCTCCAACAGGAATCTGAAAACCAAAAGTGACTGAATGAATGGTGTTTCCAACTGGATTGGATCCACTAGGGCCAGGATGATTAGATCCTCCAAACAAAGGTGGAGGAGGAACGTAAGGCCCCCTGAAGAGAACCTGGGTAGGTGTAGGAACAAACTAACTACTGACATTATACCCAGGAGGAACAAAAGTCTAGACTCTCTGGATGGATTCTGAGTAGGAATAGAAATAGAAGTGTTCAAAGTGTTATACCCAGGGGGAAGTGACAAATTTGGTCTAAGAGGAAGTGGTGTTCCAATAGGAGCTTGAGTGATAACCACATTTCTGGTAAAAATAGTCGTAGCTTGCGGGACCATAGTAGAATGGGCCATCTGGAGAGGAAGAATTGAGTGAGAACCAACCAACAATTGGTCTGAAGCTATGGTGACATTACTAGTTTTTCTAGTAAAATGATCTAAAGGTACTGTATAGGTAACATACGTCTCAGGCATTTGTGATGACATAGGTTGATTAGACCTCATTCCTAGTGTGCCGAAAATATCACACACTGAAGAAGGGGCAAAGCTAGGATTAAAAATTCTAGCAATGTGAGTCGGGGTTCTAAATGATTCACTTTGAAAAAGTGGATCATCTACTCTAGATCCTGCATTAGGTCTAGTAGGTACTTCAATATTCTCAACAACAAAAAATTCTCCCGATGAGTTCATCCAGAGAAAATGTGCATCTTGTCTAATACTCAATAACGAATTTGGGGGAAGTCTGAATGCCTCTAAAGAATCTGAAACAATTCTGAATCCCTCTAAAGAGTGTGAACTTCCAACCTCAGAAACTACTTCATTATTGACTGCTCCCTCAGGAGAGCCTTCTGGTGAGTTAGGAAGCAAAGGGAGGTAGCCTTCCAGATCTTCCAGAGGTAGCCCTTGCATCCTACATGAACGACGAAGGTCGATGTTGGATGAACCAAATAAAGAACGAAACAAATATATGGCCAACTAGAGAAACAAACAACGCTCACTAATAAAATATAGAAATCAAAGCAAGCAAACAAACCTTCTTATTTCGAAGTCACTAGTTGGTGATGAAATCCAACGTAATGAAATCAAGACAAGAAGGGGTTGGGATAAAGCGGGTGGAAAAGTTACGTTGATGACATGATTAATGGACTTACACCCTGGTGCAAGCTCCCACACATAATCATGGGTATACCCTCCAAGGAGCCCGAGTGAGTTTGGTTAATGTCGATTCTAGGTACCGTGAAGACTTGCCCCTCCACAATCACCTCGTTAAAATACCCTAAAGAGATAGGTTGCTAAGGTTACCAATTACGACAATGATGCATGGGGAAACAGTCGACAGGCCGATCCACGCACAAAGGCAGGGTATCTAGCCCGAAATCAACTCGAGAAGCTCCCACACATAATCGTGGGTATACCCTCAAGTGACCCCCAATAATACACACAATCTCTACACTAAGACCGACAAATCAGGGTGAGTAACTCTGCCAGTCCTAATGCGACCTCATGATTGACCCTTGTGTTAGAAGGGCTTCCCAGGACAAAATGTAGCAAATGGATTTGAACTCTCCCTATCACAAGATACTATTGTGTGTTTTGATGCTTTAGAGAGTGTGCCTTACAACCTATTCCAAAGAACTATCCTAGCTAATGTTGGTGAAGATAATTCCTAGAAAATAAAAGTTGCTAATAAATTTTAAAATTACGCTGTATTTTAAAGGCCGTTGTTTACTCAAAAGGGAGACGAGAAGGAAACTGATGATGTATGTGACCTTGACCCAATAAAATGCAAGAAGAGATGAATATTAAATCTTTCAATTCGATGAACTCTAATTACAGTAGGGAGAAGGTGTCTCTTTTTGAAGTACAAAAGTTACGAAATACAATTTCTCAATTCTTGAATGAACAAAATCCCAAACAATCATGAACTACAAAATTTTCCAACTTCTTTCTTAACAAGTATTTCGAAAGAAATAATTTTCTTATGAAAGATTACTAAAAATAATAAATGACTTCATTTCTTCCTTTCCCAAATCAAATAAGAGATGTAATGAAGAAAAGAAAGTGTAATCCAAGAAAATTAATACACTCTCAACACAATTCCCAAATCAAACTTATAATGTAGACAAAAAATGAAAATGATTGGAAAGCCTTTTGTCAAATACAAACAAAAAATGTCTCTCAATCAACAAATAATCTGGAAAGTAAAATCAATCCAAAACTTCAAACAAATCAAATACTTTTCATCAAACAAGCACTCAGATCAAGATCTAGAGATTATACCCTTGCGACAAAAAATCAAAAGCAAAACTTGCAAAATTTAGAAAGAAAGACTTTCAATCCCTGAAAACCAATCAAATGCAAGATTTAAACTCATAAATCAATCAATCACTGGTATCAGAAGTTCATCCCAGGAAATTGAGGCAAAACTGGGTGAAAAAGACAAATTGGCTCACTCCAACATTTCCTACCAGGAATTGTCGCAGGTTGACAGTGGGGCACAATACGATGAGCTAAGGTCGTCACAGACTGCCAATAGAGCAAAGCGCGGCATCATTGCACTGGTTTGTGCAAGTAGAGTTCGACGTCAGAAGGTCATCGCAGGCTGTCTATATAGTACAGTGCAACGATTTATACAACTAAGGAAAAAATTGAAGAAAGGTAAAAAATCTAACTGAACTTTCAGACCCAAGGAGTCCAGATGGATCACCCACAGACTCAAAGAATGAATTTGACCAAAAGAAGGTAGGCTAAAAGAAAATAAGAAGCAAAAAACCAAAATAAAGTCATATCCCTAGTATGGTCGCCAATTTTGTTATTGGACTAATCGGTAAGTGCAGACACAAACAGATCTCCCTAGTTCCACCTGAAACTAGAACAAAATAGAACATAATATAAGACTTTCCCTAAGCTCTAATTATTGAGTTTACTAGCTAACAAGAGATAGACAACATACCTTTTAAATGTCGTTTCCTCTTTCCATTTCCCTCCTAACTCCATTCCAATGCTTTTGTGAAATTGAACCTGCAAGGGAACACAAGTCAACCAAAGTGAAAACAACACAATATACTCAACAAGAACCTATGTATGCGATCAATGTATCATACAATAAAACTAGACTAATTTTATGGGAAAGAAGCATATCACTATATCATATTAAATATAAAGTGGAGAATACAACCAAAGCCTTGATGTTGCAAGGTCCCCTTTCAATGTCCCTTTTCTCTAACACACACACTTTTGCTCCAAAGCCTTTGAATGAAGAAGATCCACCATGTATCTTGTAGAACTAAAGAAAATATCTCAAGAAGCCTTTGAAGTAGAACACTCCATACAAATCTTAGCCTATTCAACCTTAGCCATTTCCATGAGATATCCCTCTTTATATAGTAACAAAGAGAGATGGATGAGGAGATTAGGATGATCCAACCAAATCATGAAAGTGAGTAAGATCCAAAGCGATCGGAGGCCACCTCATCTTCTAGAAGATCCCCTTCTAGAAGATTCGTGAAATTTGACTTTTCCCAAGCTTAAAGAATTGTCGCACCCTACATACTTAGTAGCCTACGATGACGTTGCAGTCTAGGTATATTGCAATATGCGACAATCATGCATCATCGCACCCAATGAATAGAGCAGGGTGCGACGACCTTCCTTCATATGGTTTTTGGCAGAGGAAATCAAATCACTTTTCTCATGTAGAAAGTCTCTTTTAATATTTTTAGGGAACATGAACACATGTTGTCAGGCGATCACTGAGGTGACTAAAATAATGTGTAACAGTCATTAAACTCTCCTTTTTATGAATGGGTATGTGGAATGAAATTCTCATTTGGGTGAATAAGTTGTGAGGATTATTGATTGCTAGAAGAATGAAAGCAGAAATTCCCTATAACCTGGGAAGGTTTATGTGCAGTTTGGAGAGCTTTGTGGAAGTCTCCTTATTGGAATGGAAAACCTGTTGGATGCAAATCTTCACCCAAGCTGTGAAGAGAGAATGTCTTATTCAATTTAGAGGAGAACTACAAATATCCAGAAGGCCTCGTAAGCCTTAGAAAATACTGAGAAGAGATCCCTAAACTACTAAGTCCTAAATTAGATTGAAAACATGGGGAAAACCCATGTTTTGATTATGAAGAATTCATAGTCGTTGGATCAACGCAAAAAATATATCCCAAACTTTGTTAGAGTAGGCTATGATTCCCATAGAAGATGTACCCTGAGTCAACTAGAGTCGTCGATCTGTCAGAGGATCAGAGGTAGAGAGATCCAAACCATTGGTCGGAGGATGATGGTCAAGGTAGCCCTGGAGACTCGGAGTGAAGGTACTCTAATGGGAAAGGCCCCAAGGGGAAATATGGACCATTTATTAGAGTAGAGGTGAGATCAATTCTTATTTGTAGATCTCCCTAGGGTCTCATCTAAGTGAGGTTAAGAGGGAAGGTGACGTCATGATGATGGGGAATGTCTACAGGTCCAAGGGTAGTACGTGACAACCTGTAATTGGTAAAAGGATTTGGGAGTGGGCCCCTATCGAGCTCAGGCCTTTATATGGTTGCCCTTAATTGTTAGCCATCATATCTACAGGTCAATAGACCTTGACCATCCATTGGAAATCCAATTTATGAGCATGTTCCAATCACTCCGAGGAAAAGGTATCGAAGTATATTCTTCTTTTGATACCATTAGAGATTAGTAATCAACGAGAGGGATAGAGTAAATCCTAGTCGTTGAGCGGTACAAGGCAAGTTCAAATCTTGTCCATCAATCTATTGAGATAGATACATCCCAACCATTGGATCCAAAGAGGCGGGGCTCTAATGGAAGGCTCTGAGAGGAGATATGGATTGTAGATCGATGAAAAAGAAAAGAGCTACGATAAACGATCTAGATTGTTTGGAGTCACTGAAATGGGTGAACTACAAAGGAGGGACTTTGAGGACGAATGAGGGTCATCGATCGGGTAGAGGCCGAGAAGTATTCTATGTCATAGATCTCATGTCATAGGATGGGGGTCATAACCCCATGGAAAAATTATTTTGTGATTTCATAATAATGGTATTAGTTTAACTAATTCACTTGTAATCCTTGTCACCAGGAGATCGAAGCTTATACCTCGATGGAACAAGACTAATATCCAGTTTCTAGTGGTGACGTGTCATGACGAAGGATGACCATGTGTCACTCGATATTGAAACCACATGTCATGCAGATTTGGATGAATGGGACAAGAATTCATAGGGAAAATGAGTGCCCTGTGTCAAGTGGTACGAGTGCCACACGTTACGCCATGAGTCATACCATGTGGTAGGCAGTGGAAGGGCCACATGTTGAGCATAGAAGGTGCCACATGGTATAGTGATTTGGCACCTGTAGGTGAGATTCTATGGGAAATAATGATGCCACATGTCAGGTGGCAATGGTGCCATGTATTAAGAGGATTTAGCATACATAGGTGAAAATTTGAGAAAATCTGGGTCGTTCGTTGAATAAAGAAAGGTCGACAAGGCTATGTGGTGGTCAAGAACATCGATGAAGATGAAGGCATCGACGATGTAATGAGATTCATTGATCAATGGTGGGTTAGAGTTAATATCCACCATAGATTTCTGAACAACCCCTTATAGGTTATAGAATGACAATGATGATGGAGGCATCGATGACACGATGAGGATCATTGGATTTGCAGGCCAATGAATTTGGTCCATTGATCTAGGTGTAATGTCATCGAAGCATAGAATAATGGAAGAGTGGGAATTAAGTGTTGAGTCAGTTAGAATCACTAACTCAACGAGAACCATTGGATGATTGGCGCTAGGACTGTCATATCGAGAAACGTTAGATGGGAGGGTGTTAATCCCTGCGTAAGTTGGAGTTGTTGACTCACTTAGATCCGTTAGATGAGTGAATTGTGAATAGTCAAATCTAGGAAGGGGTCCAATTAATTATGCTTCATCGGAATGTTTCATAGGGGAAAGTTGTAATCCATGGGAATGGAATTATGACGACGATGACATGAGGTCCCTATGGGGTCAAAACTTTGGATCGATGTTCCATGTGGAAAAAACCACATTGGATGACATAATTATTGAGAGGCCATGTGGTTTCCATGTGGCAGTGAGGTGGCCATGGCCAATGGAGACCCGAGAACTTTGGGATGCCATAAATTTTGACTTCAAGATCAGATTTGGGCATACTTACAATCGTTGGAAATCTCTTTATGAGCAAGAGATGTTGGTTCCCTGGAGAATATACCTCAATATGTCTAAGAAGAAGTTAAATTTTAATATGCCATCCCTTAAAAGGTACTTAATGGGTTGGATGTGTTACAATGTACACATGTAGATACAAAATTTCAAAGTCCTTCAAAAAGATGCAGGTACTCTTCTCGCATAACATCCTCATGCTCCCAAGTTGCATCCTCAAGATCGTACCAGATCAATTGGAGCTTTACTATCTCCATGGATCAATTTTGGAGCTGTTTAATTTTCTGGTCTAATATGGAAATGGGCCGCACTTGAAAATTTCCTCCCGGATCCACCTGAATCACATTCTAATGAATGACATGATTAACATCAAGTACATACTTTTGAGCAAATATACATAGAAAACATTATGAATACACAAGGATGTAGGAAATGCAAGCATATATGCGACGTGAACAATCCTCTCTAGGATTTCAAATGGCCCACAGTAACGTACTGCCAGCTTAGAACAATTTCCCAACTTTAAGGAATTGCGTCTTGATTTTACTTTCAAGAAACAATGGTCACTCATTTTAAACTATCTATGAGTTCTTCCTTTATCTGTGTAATGTTTTTGCCTGTCTTGGGCAACCCTTAAATTGTACCTTAAATTTACGATATACTCCTCCATCTCCCAAAGCAGATCTGGCTCAACTACTGCACAATCTTCTGGGTTGGCCCGAGTCACTATTGTGTTGCACTTTCTTCCATAAAGTGCCTCAAATGGGATCATATTTAGAGATGCTTGATACTCATTGTTATAAACAAACTCAACCAAAGGTAAATATTTTTCTCACTGTGTCGGTTTTTCCATCACATACATTCTTAGAATATATTCAATCACCTGATTTACCCTCTTTGTTTTCCCATCTGACTCAGGGTGATATGTTGTGCTAAAGTTTAGTTTTGTCCCAAATCCTTTAAATGGCCCTCTCCAAAAATTCAATGTGAACTTGGGATCTCTATCAGACATAATTGTCTTAGGTACACCATGAAACCTAGCCATATCTCTCATGTATATATTAGAAATGTTGACTGCCTTGTGAGTTGACTTCACTGAAATAAAATCAAAAACTTTAGTAAGCTTGTCCACCACTACCATAATAGATCATGTTGCTTAGAAGTCCTAAGCAAATTAGTAATGAAATCCATGGTTACAACTTCCGATTTCCACTCAAGTATGGGAAAATGTTGTAGCAAAACAACTGGATGTCTGTGCTCATCCTTGACCTTTTGACATTCAAGGCATCTATCAATAAAATCAACAACCCCCTTTTTCATGCATGACCAATAGTGTTGTTTTTTGACCGCTTATATTGTCTTCTGGTAGCCTGGATGTCCTGCATAAGAAACTTTATGCATCTTAGACAATAACATATTTTTCAACTCTTGAACATTTGGCAAATAAACTTTGTGCCTATACATGAGGAATCCATCCTCATTTAGCTCATAACCTTCAAACTTCTATTGCAACTTACCTTGCTGTAAATTTTCCTTTATGGCCACATAGTGCTGATATAATTTGACAAAATCTAAAATTATATCACTCAAATTTGGATTGTACATGATATTGGCTAAACCATGCATCTCGTTCACCCTCCTACTAAGTGCGTCATCCACCTTGTTCTCTTTTCCTCTAATATGATTTATGTCAAAGTCATACTCACTGAGGAATTCTAACCACCTACTTTGTCTAACATTTAAACTTGGCTATCCAAATAGATACTTCAAACCACTATTGTCTTTTCTTAGCTCAAATATTTTACCCATGAGATAGTGCCACCACATATTCAAGGCATGCAATATGGCTTCCAATTCTAAGTCATGAGTAGCATAGAGCCTTTCATTCTCTTTCAATTTTCTTGATTCGTAACATATCACATGTTCATTCTGACTAAGGACTCCACCAAGCCCTTTGCATGCATCCGTGCACACCACAAATTCTTCATTAGGATCACAATTCTTAGTATTGGCGCACTAGTCAATAAACTCTTCAAGTAAACTTCTTACACAATCAGAAGTCCACTCAAATCACACACCTTTCTTTTGCAAGGATGTAATTGGGTGTGCAATTTTTGAGAAGCCTTCAATAAACCTTCTATAATAACCTACAAGTACAATGAAGGACCTCACCTCTGCGACATTTCTTGGTGTTGGCCATTCTTCAATGGCCTTTATATTTTCTAGATCCAAAGATATTCCTTCCTTGGAAATGATACGACCCAAATAATGAATCAGTCACTGATAAAATGAGCACTTGCTCAACTTTTCATACGAATGATGCTCCCTCAATACATGCAACACCATCCTCAAGTGATGCTCATGTTCTTCTTAAGAATTTGAGTAAATAAGTATGTCATCTAGAAATACAATGAAAAAATTATCTAAGTGATTTATGAAAACTCCAAACATCAAACACATGAAGACAACTGGTGCATTTCACAACTCGAATGGAACCAATGTGAACTCGTAATGTCTTTACCTCATCCTGAAGGCAATATTTCTGATGTCTTGTTCTTTAATTCTCACTTGATGATATCCATATCTGAGATCAATATTTGAAAACATCTGCGCACCCCTTAGCTAATCAAAGAGGTAATCTATCCTTGTAAAATGATACTTGTTCTTTACTATTACTTCGTTCAATTTCCTGAAGTTGATGCAAAGTCTCAGCGTATCATCCTTCTTCTTCACAAATAATACTGGGGCACCCCAAGGTGACACACTTGGGTGTATATACCCCTTCTTCAGAATCTCTTCAAGTTGCATTTATAATTCCTTCAACTCCAGTGTACTCATCCTATAAGGAGTATTGGATACAGGAGGTGCTCTCAGCATCATATTTATATAGAAATCAATAACTCTTTTCATTGGCAACCCCAATATCTCTTTAAATACATCTTCAAATTATTTCAGTACTGCGTAGTCTTCAACATTTGGCAGTTTATCCTTAGGTTCCTCCTCCATGTGCACTACAAATACTTGACATCCTTTCCTATAGATTTTCTTCAATTGCAAGGCTGAAACTTCTATGATAGTTACAACCCTTGGAATGCCTTTAACCGCTCTTAAGTTTACTTCCTCATCCAAGCAAGAAAATTCCTTATTGTAACCGTCTAGAACAACATGATTCTAGTCCAACCAATCCATACCAATGAGGCAATCATACGATCCCAATGGTATGATATTCAAATCATATTTTGTGCGTAGTACATTCATTTCCATTGGACATGCCTTAACCATCTCATTAATTTTACTTTTTTCCTCTATAGCTAATTGCACCAACCAATGTTTTCCAAGCTTGCTTCTTGGAAATTGTAATCTTTCCGCCATCTTAGGATCTAGATAATTATGAATGGCTCCTGAATCAATTAAAATAACAATGGGTTAGTCATTAATCTTACCTTCCACTTCAATCATGTTTGACTAAGACTTAACTTTCTTGTTATCCAGGGATGCGTAAATCCTTGGTACATTTCTGCCCATGTCTTTGACTATCACAACTTCTTGTACACTGTGCACAATCCTCACTTTTTCACCTCTTTGAGGGAAATATCTATACATATGATCTCTGCCACAACCCCAACATTGAACAGGTTGTTTCCTTGGTCTTTTCCCCACTGTCTTAGTCATTCTGGGCTCCTTGGGAGTTGGTTGTCCTTGTGAAGTATTTCTAAAAAATGGTGGGTTAGTCCCCTTCTTCCTTTGTTCCACCTTGTTTTTCATCTTGTCTTCCCAAGCCTTTTGGAAAGTCGATCTTCCATTTTGCTGATCATAAAAACATTTAGTGTGCCTTATGATTTCCTCCAATGTCTTGGGGTCATCATATTGTATCTTGTCACTGATAAATGATGGTAGCCCACTTAGGTGCCTTTGAATTTTAACTTTTTCATCCTTGATGAATGCAACATATTTCAACAACTCTAAGAATATTCTTTCATACTCATTTACTATCATACTCCCGAGCTTGAGTTCAAAGAACTCCTTCATTTTCTTGTTATAGTATCGCTTGGTTCAGTATTACTTTTGAAAATAACTCTTGAACTCCCTCCAAGTAACTTTCTTTTCATCAATGTGTTGCACTTACACGAACTGATCCCACCACATTTATGCTTTTCCTTTTAGCTGATAGATGGAAATTCTCCCTTCTTCCTACGCAGAGTAATTATGCAGTTGGAAGTACTTCCTCATACCCACTAGCCAAGTATCTGCATATTCATCCTTATTGTGCTCACCATCAAAGGTAGGAGGCTTGATCTTATTCATTTCTCCCTGTAGCTCGTCCACCTCAGTCCTTCTCTTATGATTTCTGACATGAGATGTATTCATGCAACAACTTCATGAAAACCCTACACAATTTTGTTAGAATCATTTAATTTGACTCCTTGGATGATTTTAACATCCCAAATTCTAGTGCGCACACCCACACATCAATATTTTGTGCGCATCACAACTTTGTACTACGCACCAGTATTTTTCCATGTCCAATAAAATTTGCATTATATGGAACCACTACTTAGCACGCACGACAATTTCATGCTGATCTTTGGCCCATACCAATCTAGTGTTGAAACAATAGCTTTGCATCTTCTTGTGGATCTCTGGCCCACACAAGTCTAGTGTTGAACCAATAGCTCTAATAATAATCTGTAATGTACCCATCCTCCCAGCTCAGTCCTATTACCACCTCGTAACATTCCTCATTACCAACACTTGCAAAATGCTCTGATACCACAATCTAACATACCCAACATCCTAGTTGGGTTCTGCTACTACAACTCTCCCAATACCACTCTGATATCAATCTGTAACATACCCAACTTACTACTAAAAAATGCTACTCCAAAATCTAGTGCGCAGATTCTACTCTATAACATTGGTTTGTGTAGAAATACTTGAAGTAACGAGATCGACCCCAAGCTGGGTTGATCCACACAAACTTTCCTCTTCCGACACAACTTATAACAATAGAAGTAACACAATACAATTACGTGCATAAGCATGCTGAGCACACAAAATTACCGTGCATGTATTCCTCTCCAAACATGTGATCACTATTGTGCGCACAACCATTCTGGCATCACATGCAAATTCTTCTCTCTTTGTGCACACAAACTGCTTCCCTACGTGCACAACAAATCCAACCTCTTGTGCGCATGGAGTATTTCCCTGCATGCACAACCATTATAACCTCACTTTAGAGACTCATGACCATTATTATAAGGTTAACTTAACAAGAATAATTAATAACAATTATCATAATCAACATGTACTACTACAAATACTGAATATCAACACCACACTTACATGTGTAAGCAACATTATACAAAATAATAAAAATTACTTATATGCATCATCACACAAGAATTCAACCCATATCAGACATAGATAATTAAGCACACGGTAAATGAGACAAGCAAATAAAGGACACTTATATTTTATGAAATGTCACCAATTGCACGTAGAACTGAGACATTCCTCCCAGCCATAGACTCTATTTCTCATAAACTTTCAGTAACATGTCACTCCCAAGTTGGGGATTAAACTCCACCAAGGAAAAAGGATTCCTAATGCCAGGATAAGGTCTTATAAACAACATAATTTCTTAGTTTAAGGTGCCCAATGCTGCAACTAGTCTACATTCTCTCATTCCCCACATGCCTGTTGTTGTCGCAAGAGTTGGTTCTAGGCTGTAATAGAGGCAAGCCTTAGCACATTTTAAATGAAATAAATATTTTCACTCGGACTTGACTTGGGTTGCATGCAAGTAAATTCTGAGATAACCTCGAACCACTTTGGATTGGAAACTGTCCCTTCCAACCCGAGAGGGATCTCTTGAAAATATGTCACAATAGGATATTCAATAAGCTTAACAGTGGGAAGATCTGTGGGTAACAAAAAGTTTTGGGTTCTTAGGGTTGATGGGTTGGACCGAAAAGTAATCCATTGGGCATGGAGTCAAATGATCAAGCAAGTAATAAGAGTGTTTCGTCAATGGAAATCCATGGAGCAGAGGTGAGATAGAAGCTGATTACAGAGGGAAGGATTTATAAAAAGTATGGTAGCAGAATAAAGAGAAAACATATAAAAATGCAAGGAGCACTTAGCAATGAGTGAATTCAAAGCATAAATCAGTGGAAAGAGATAGTTGGGACAAAGCATCTAGCAAGGACGAATTTTGAACCTTCATATCTCTACAAGAAACAACCTATAACCTGTCCAACAACATAGAATCTAACAAACAGATGAATTCCATTACAAACACAGTTACAAATCAGGAAGAAAATGGAAATAAAACCAAGTTAAATGATGTTAAAATGAAGCAATAAGACATTCTCTGCAAACAAAATCACAAGAATCTCTGATATAGATCGAAAATGCTCTGCACTCTTTTATTAAACATGAAAATGAGTGCTACAACCCAGGAGTGCTACTCCTCTCCCCCTTGCCTTTTACAAATATTCCTCATATATGTATTGAGGTCGAAATCCTCTCTAATCTAAAAGATAGCAACAGTTACAACCAATTCTTGAAACTTTCTACCATAGAAAATGGGCCAAACTGTCGAAAACTAGGGTTGCAGTTATGGCTCTGTATATCTCGAATAGTGATAGCCGTGTATAAACTGAAAGATTCTTTTGTGCATCTATTTATTCGAAGAAAAAACCTCTCTCAGTTCCCTGAGACCCCTTTTCATTTTTCCCAAATCTGCATCTAACAAACATGTGTCGAAACAGGAAAATATGAAATTCGAAAATTAGGTCTCGGAGATGGATTCGATTCTCCCAATGTGTGACACCTGTAGGAAAAATGAGAGGATAATGATCTCTGATGTGTTGGGCATAAAATCCTCCAACCGTTTCTCAAAATGATACTCCAGTCGCTCAGAATCCTCATTTGCAAATGATGACTCAACACAGTAAAAACGCCATATTTCTGAAAACGAACCTCATCTTTTGGGGGACTTTTGACTGCCTTATCAAGATATAAATGAAATTATGAAGACACCAATGGACATATTAGGATTTGTAGATGTTTATCGACTATTCGAACGTGAAAAACGACCTTTCCACGGTTGAGAATATTGCATTTTTCTAAAGCCGTTTTGTGTATGACTGGAGTCCCAATTTAAGATTTTCGAGATTCGGGGAAACAAAGCAGTGGTTATTAAAATATTCATGTCGATCAAATCCTCGATGGAAAAATCCCCGAAATAGATTTTGGCTTTTACATTGTACTCTTTCGGGCCTTCGGGTTTCGGGTATCATGTCCTCAAGAGTTATGACATGCAAGGAATCTTGAATCGCGAAATCACGACGGGATTAATTAGATGATAATCATTTGTTTTAATCTCTTAATTAATCATGATTAGCAATTAATATTTAACCTTTCATGGATTTAAGTGTCGGGACTTAGATCATACTTGATGCGAGAAATCCCGAATCATGAAATTGCGATGAGATTTATTAACATTAATATTTCTTAATCTTTATTTGACTCGGCTTATCCTTTAATACTTTAGTGAATTTGGGGATCGGGGTTGTAGTTATTAAGATATCTACATCGGCCAAATGCCCAACGACAAAAAACACAGACTCATGAGCTCTTTCTCCATGTGGCTTAATGCTTGGTGTATGCGGTCGTTCCACTGCCAATGCTTCCATTCATTCTCCTAAGTGACCGTAAGCCAAAATTTCAATATTTGTTACAACATAGGCTCCATCTAGGGATGGTGTTTTCCTGCAAAGCACCAAGAACAATAGACCACGTGCCTTCATCCATTGGGTGACCTGAAATCATCCTTATCAAACTCTGAACTTTGTCGCTTTACTTGCACCTTTCTGAAACAAAAAACCGCTTATGCATTAATTGGGCTATGGAGTTGTAATGCATTAAAAAAAACCATATTGGATTCTAAACTAAACTAGAAACATACTAAAAACCACTATTTTACTCTAGTGCTCAAAGTCAAGCTTATTTATATACATCACCTACTCTAACCGATATCACTGCTTTGTTCAAGTATAGGAAAACTTCCAAATCAACCAAGCGAGTATCCGACTAACAAACTTAATTATACTTCCATCTTTGAGAAAAAGGATGACATGAGCAGCTGCAAATTTCAAAACATGCCCTGGGAGTAGGTACTTACAGTTTTGAAATTCAGACTTCAAGAAGTTGGAAATCAAAAATTCAGTTCCCCATTTTGACTCCATATAAACTGCTACTGGATCGCAGAAGGGAAGAGATATACCACTTTCACAATTAATCCATACTTCCTCCTGTTGAGCAAGCTGTTTGAAATGTTTTTGCACGCTTTTTCCATTGCTGATGTTTTCTTCCACTGGTGCAAAAATGTCACATTGAAACTTACTGGTCTGTTGCTCAATGGATGCTAAACATGGAGGAGAGATCAATTGTTTCAGTAACCCCTCCTTATGTCCTTCACCTGATGTCCAAATATCTTCTTGGTAGCTATCATACATAGGTTGATCTCTTTCATGATGTTGTTGATTGCTTTCCTGTTGAACCAAAGTTTCTTGCTGCTCAACATCTTCAGAAACACTTTCATCACATTCATCAAACAAAGGAGGACTGCTGTAAATTTTTGTGTGTGATGAAAAATAAATCTGCTCTTCTTGTTCTTCTGGATATTCATCATAAAAAGGTTCATCAGATAACTCAAGAGTGTCATCAGTTAGACAAATGCTAGGAATATCAACTGTGAAGCTATCTATCTCAGATCCACACTCCTCCAAATCATAGTCTAAAGCATCTTCGAACAACAAACATTCTTCAAGGTTATTAAAAATGACAACACTATCTTCTTCATGAAACAAAATAGTGTTTACAAGATGATCCGTTGGCCATAAATCATCATCATAAATTGATTTACTAACTTCCTCTAAAGTTCCATGGCTGTCATGATTTAAACTTAGATTTTCATTTTCAATAATAGAAGAAGTTTCACTCACATGTTCAGGACTATGTGAATGCTGCAGATCTATATAAGCAGGGGTTGCAACATGACTATTCAGGAGCAGATCTATCTCTTCTTCTGTTAAAGGAGGAGGTGGTCTATGCAATTTCTGGAGCAAGCAACTATTGTTTTCTTTCTCTTCTACATGTTGACCATGATGGTGGATGTCTTCTTCTTGAATGTGATCAGAAGAGATATCATATCCTACTTTTTTTATCAACCAACTCTTCTTCATATTGATTATCTTCATCAACTTGAGAAATTTTTGATATTCCTTCCTCCTCTTCAAGAAGATGTGTTTGATCTATTTGTCTTATGAATTTTATATTACAACAATCTTCAAAAAGTATTTCAGCTGAATAGATTCTTTTACAATGCTGATGA
>SNQJ01S0066291.1:56288-68875 GCA_010110895.2 Picea sitchensis | reverse complement strand
AAGGAATACTGGAATGAGGTAAAGATTTATACCAGAGTCTAGCATCTCTTTCCAACGAAAACATAAACAGTTTCATGAGGACATCTTCATGATGTATATTTAATTCATCCATGAGCTTGTGGAATTCAAACAAGTGTTGGGCAAGATTGTCGTCCACATATTCTCCAAATTTAGGAAGGACATCTTCCCAAACTTTAAAGTCTGGAACAGTGTTTGGGAAACCATACACATTTGCAAAGTCCAGAGGAGCAAACCTTACAGCAATCCGAGCGATGAACAAATCCGACATTTTGAGACCAGTGGAGTTGCCAGTGAATCATGTAGAGTCTTCGAACTAAGGAGTCTCCAGGTGAATGATCACAACCAATTGAATGACCATCCCCTGTTCACCATCAAGAAATATATCTGAACTTTTTGTCATATCCCAGGGAAGATAACTTCTTTCCTCCTTCCCCGGTAACAACACCAGAAAATGTTGTCGCAAGAGTTGGTTCTAGGCTGTAATAGAGCCAAGCCTTAACACATTTTAAATGAAATAAGTTTTGTCACTCGGACTTGAATTGGGTTGCATGCAAGTAAATTCCGAGATAACCTTGAACCACTTTTGATTGGAAACTGTCCCTTCCAACCCAAGAGGGATCTCTCAAAAATATGTCACAATATGATATTCAATAAGCTTAACAATGGGCAGATCTGTGGGTAACATAAAGTTTTGGGTTTTTAGGGTTGATGGGTTGGACCGGAAAGTAATCCATTGGGCATGGAGTCAAATGATCAAGCAAGTAATAAGAGTGTTTTGTCAATGGAAATCCATGGAGCAGAGGCGAGATAGAAGCTGATTACAGAGGGAAGGATTTATAAAAAGTATGGTAGTAGAATAAAGAGAAAACATATCAAAATGCAAGGAGCACTTAGCAATGAGTGAATTCCAAGCATAAATCAGTGGAAAGAGATAGTTGGGATAGAGAATATAGCAAGGATGAATTTTGAACCTTCATATCTCTACAAGAAACAACCTATAACTTGTCCAACAACAGAGCATCTAACAAACAGATGAATTCCATTACAAACACAGTTACAAATCGAGAAGAAAATGGAAATAAAACCAAGTGAAATGATGTTAAAACGAAGCAATAAGACATTCTCTGCAAACAAAATCACAAGAATATCTGATATAGATTGAAAATGCTCTGCACTCTTTTATTAAACATGAAAATGAGTGCTACAGCCCAAGAGTGCTACTCCTCTCCCCCCTCCTTTTACAAATATTCCTCATATATGTATTGAGGTCGAAATCCTCTCTAATCTAAAAGATAAAAACAGATACAACCAATTCTTGAAACTTTCTGCCCTAGAAAATGGGCCAAACTGTCGAAAACTAGGGTTGCAGTTATGGCTCTGTATATCTCGAATAGTGACAACTGTGTATAAACTGAAAGAGGTTTTTTTGCATCTATATATTCTGAGAAAAAACCTCTCTCAGTTGTTGATTAAGGTTGGTTGTCATTGATGTCAACCCTTGAAGAAAACCCCATAGCACAAAGGTTTGGGTAATGGACCCAATATTGTTTGATGTAAATATGACTCATTATTTTTTTGTCATGGTTGATAAAGAAGTAAATATGGATGAACTCAAAGTGGTCCCATTATGAATTTGAGAAACCCTCCGCAGGCAGCTTTGTGGAGTAAGAAGGAACCAGTTAATTGTGGAATAATGAGATGAAGGAAAGTGAATTTAATGGGGTAAAAGGTATCCTATATGGATGAGTGCTTTTCTGTCCATTTCTGTTGGTATGTGGAACATCACATAATTCCCTCACGATTAGAGTTATGGCCATGAGAAGTTGGAGACCAAGGTTTGGAGTAATGGACCCAAGTTTGTTTTGATGGGTAATGGTATGAGTTATGATATATTTTGGATAATACTATTATTCTATATGGATAGTACATGTCATTCATTTTAGATTGGTATGTATAACGTCATATAACTCCCTCAGGGTTTGAGAGTTGTAGCCTTATGAAGACGAAGGACCCTCATGTCTTCTAGAAGCCCCAAAGGTCAAAAGTAATCAAAGAGGTTTAAGAGATTTTAAGGTATAAAAGTGAAGTAATGAGTGTATTATAATTCAAAGTGAACAAAAAATAAATAATTTCAATAATAAAATTTAATGGAGAATTAGAAGTGGACCCAACCCTAAAATAAGGAAAGTGGGCCAAAGTGACCTAGAAGATGTTTTAAGGGAAGCTACTTAGAGATTATAAATGGAAAGGTTTTTAAGGAAGCTACTTGGAGAGTATAAATAAGAGGAAAGGCTCTCTCATTTGAATCACACTTGAGAATATTGAATATCTATAGGTGTCTGAGGTAACCAAATGATATCTAAGCTGAAATTCTAAGGAAAGTGAAGAAAAGAAGGCCGAAATGCAAGGAAGGATAAATTCTTTTGATGGTGCTTTCTAAGGTATATTATTTACAGGTCATCTCACCATTTTCACTATAAATTATTTTATATAATGATTCAGATCTTGAAATTGCTATTCCAATGAGAAAACATATCCAAGTATCCGTGGTAAAATATTCATCTTGTGGTTCGTTGTATTTTGGGAGTTACACTCCGTGGAAAATAGGGTTTGTGGCCAGTTCTAAAGCTAGTCAAAATCAGGTGTTTTGGGTAAAAACGTCATAACTTCTGCATAACAGATCCAAATTAAGTGAGACAAAATGTGTTGGTTAGGGTATAGTATATAGTATTAGTTGTAATAGTTTAAGATCAGTTCATCAAACATTTTGTGCGGGGCACAGTCTACAATGTCGCTCTCTAGAATAAGCCAAAATTCAACAAGGTATGCCATTTTTTCTATAACTCCTTTTCTGAGACGTTCCAAGTAGTGAAACTTGGAGGAATTGCATAAAACACACTGAAGAAAATTGTGTATCAGTTTCATATCTTTATACATTATAGGTTCAAAGTTATGATTACTTCAAGTTAGGGTTGTTGACTAATCAAAAACTAGGCATGTGAGACTAAAGAAAAGTTTGATGAAAATGCTAGTCTCTTGTTTTTAAAGTTAAGGAAGGTTTGCAAGAATGTGATCATATACACCAGGTCTATTACAGAGCTACAAATCATATTTGGATGATGAAATTGATGAGGGCTTTCGGTTGTGGTACATGTTGAGTACATGGTTGAGACAAGTAGTTGATGAGTTGGCGCACATACATGAGGTGTATAGTTGATGACGCTGGTACATACTGATGAGTCATAGTTGTTGAGTAGTTGAAACATGATTGGTACATACTTTGTACATGGTTGGATGCACTTGTTTATGGTACAGGTTGATTACAAGTTGGTGCATGGTTGATGCACTTATTTATGGTACAGGTTGATTACAGGTTGAGGTACAGGTTAATGCATGGTTCAGATTTATTGGTACAGGTTTACAGCGGTATATTTCACAGTGATAGTGTGACAGTGGTTCCATCATTCTACTTCTACTTCAGGGTGGCAGGACGGGGCAAGGATAGGTTGTTGTAGCCAGAGAACATTGGGGGTTGTAGCCTCCTTCTGGTTGTAGCCAGAGAATTGGGGAGTTGGAGCTCCCCTCAGGTTGTAGCCTAAGAAACTAGGGGGTTGGAGCCTCCTTCCAGTTGCAGCTAGAAAACAAAGGAAGTTGGTGCTTCCAATGAATGTAATTCTTCAGACATATAAGAAAAAGCATTTCCTGGTTTTCCCCCGATTTGGGTTTCCACGTAAAACACTGGTGTACTATGTATGTGTTTGATTGTTTATTTCTTACTGCTCATTATTGGATAATAATTCTTCATGGATATAACATTTGAAGAAAAAGGATTATAATTATGCTATTACTTATTCACCCCCCCTCTAAGTAATCCAACATCATTTCCCTGAGACCCCTTTTCATTTTTCCCAAATCTGCATTTAACAAACATGTGTCGAAACAGGAAAATATGAAATCCGAAAATTAGGTCTCGGAGATGGATTCGATTCTCCCAATGTGTGACACTTGTAGGAAAAATGAAAGAGGCTAATGATATCTGATGTGTTGGACACAAAATTCTCCAACCGTTTCTCAAAATGATACTCCAGTCGCTCAGAATCCTCATTTGCAAATGATGACTCAACACAGTAAAAATGCCATATTTCTGAAAATGAACCTCATCTTGCGGGGGACTTTTGAATGCCTTACCAAGATAGAAATGAAATTATGAAGACACCAATAGACATATTAGGATTTTTAGATGTTGATCAACTACTCGAACGTGAAAAACAACCTTTCCACGACTGAGAAAATTTCATTTTTCTAAAGCCGTTTTGCATATGACTGGAGTCCCAATTTCAGGTTTTCGGGATTCGGGGAAATGAAGCAGTGGTTATTAAAATCTTCATGTCGGCCAAATCCCAGATGGAAAAATCCTCGAAACAGATTTTGGCTTTTACATTGTACTCTTTCGGGCCTTCGGGTTTTGGGTATCATGTCCTCAAGAGTTATGACATGCAAGGAATCCCGAATCGCGAAATAGCGATGGGATTAATTAGACAATAATCATTTGTTTTAATCTCTTAATTAATCACGATTAGCAATTAATATTTAACCTTTTGTGGATTTAAGTGTCGGGATTTCGATAATACTTGACACGAGAAATCCTGAATCGCGAAATTGCGATGAGATTTATTAACATTAATCTTTCTTAATCTTTATTTGACCCAACTTATCCTTTAATACTTTAGTGAATTCTGGGATCGGGGCTGTAGTTATTAAGATATCTACGTCGGCCAAATGCCCGATGGAAAAAAACCTGGACTCGTGAGCTCTTTCTCCATGTGGCTTAATGCTTGGTGTATGCGGTCATTCCACTGCCAATGCTTCCATTCATTCTCCTAAGTGACCGTAAGACAAAATTTCAATATTTGTTACAACACCTGTCCCACTCCAAGAAGTGTACCCCTTCTCTGCTAAATAGTCCTTCGGATGCCCCACTTCCCTTCCAGGGATTGAGCAATAGTCCAGACAATAAGTCTTAGATCCCTGTAACTAATTCCCACCACACTAGGGAAAAATTCCTAGAAAATATCTCAGTTGGAGATAATGCTCATAGGCTTGAGAACCCACTTCTTCTACAACAAATCTCTCACCTAGAGAGAATGCACATGGGACTGACAACCTGCCTCTTCGACAACAAATATCTTACATGGAGAGATTGCACACAGGCTTGATAACCCACTTATTCAACATCAAAAAATTCTAGTTACAATATGGAAACCCCCTTCCCAATATTTTCTCTGCAGGTAAGGTAATGGTAGTCCTCATTCAGATGGTACGAACAATAATGAAGAATGAGTGAAAATCCCCCAAAATATACTAAGGCTCAACAATATATTTGCATGGTCATAGTTAGAAACTTGTCACCTTCAAAATTAGATTTAGTCACTTGGTGACTCGTTCCATCCCTCGGGAACTTAGGATAAATAATTATTCATAAAATACACTATTCAGAATTATTAATAAAATATTCCCTTGGACTTAAGCCCCCACTTTTCCCTTTTTCGATGGAGTTTATCCCCCTGTCTCTTTTTGTCTAATCTATCTATGCACAATGATGCAATATTATTAATAACATGAGTTTGATTACATTTTACAAGGATAGGCACATTGGCCTATTTTCATCTCGGATCACCAGCCCCATAACCACACAAGCTCTCCGACCTCCAATACACACACACACACACACAGATGTATGTATGTATGTATACACACACACACACACACACACACACACACATAACTCAGTTCGATGCACACTTCAAGGTAATCCCCACACACTTACTCAAGTGCACACAACACTGTGAAATGTGCACACCCTTCCTTTGACGTGCAAACCATGTGCACTTACCCATGTGTGCGCAACACTATGGAATGTGCACATCCTTTCTTTGATAACAATCCTCGTGCACTACTCATGTGCGTGCAAAACCAAAAATTTGTGTCAACAAATCACCAACATATATGTACATTTACAATTACCATTGGTACCAATGACTCACCAGCCTATATTTACAATTATAAATGGGGCTCGGATTAGGGACATTACAAACTTCTTGGAATATGATGTCAAAGTAACATCATGTATGCACCAATACATGCTGGCTACACACTCTAAATCCATTTTAGTCATCTATATACCAACAAAAGATCCTCTTTGATCACCGATGCACTGGCATGGGATATTTGATCCTTTCCGACATAGTGCATGTCGATGAAGATCCCACTTTCACCCTCGACACACCACGTATCATGGGTCCTCACACATCTTTTTCCATTGAACAATCAATCGTATTTTGGCCATAATGTTTGACTCCAATACATGTTTCACACATTCCTTACACAATGGGAAAGGTATTTATGATATCTACAACTTCATAGTTTTAAGATTTGGAATATTCCTCACCAATTTTTTACAATTTCTAGTATTAAAATCTAGCACATTTTCAATAGCCCTAGAGAACATAGTACTTCAACCAAGATAATATGAACCAAGAACCGAACTCAGGGAAGCATATTTGAACTCTCACTTAGCTAAAATTTCAGTTCTATAGGTTTAAATGCATGGTTTTGAAAGTTTGTTTCAAGATTATACTATGGTCACTCATCTATTGCTTTTTGGATGGTGCTAGGTACCAATGCTAAAAGAAGGTCATACTTAGCAATATGAATATACAACATCTAAAGGAAGAAAATCAGGAAGACACAATTGTTACACATCAATACAAGGAAGAATCCACTAGTACACAACAATGCTCTCACAAATTCGATCTATAGCTGAGGACGATAGAGAAACAACAATAACAACAAAAACAATTGTTGCAACAACAAAGGAGTGCAACGCAAAGGAATCAAGCTTGAATGACCGAAGAAGAAGTCCAAATCCCTCGATGGTTGAATATCAAGATTAGAGGTAGGAGATATTACCAATGTCCAGATCAATCATCACAATGTGTGAGGTGCACTATGGCCAAAATATATGATGGCCCACCAACACTAAAAGACAAGTTCAAAATGTAAATGCATATGATGTACGACATATATTAAATTATAAACATTTATTCTGTCATTAATCCCTCATAATTCTAAAGAGGATAAGGACAAAAGTTTGTAAATGGAAGGTCAAGAGGGGAAGGCAGAAGGCCAACGATGAATTTTAATAAATAGGGGGATTGTATCCGAATGAAGGGATTTTGGATCTTGGAGCTTTCATGTACTATTGATGAAACTTTTAATGAGGAGAAGCCTATTTGGCCAAGTTATTTTTTGGAGAACTCTAGTTCTTGTGTTGCATGTGTGTGGAATATTCTACTGTGTTTTTCTCAACACTTGGGTTGCTTAAGGATGTACTTCGTATTGTAGACTATTCTTATGTATGATTGGCTGCATTCTTACTTTTGTTCTTTAGGGAATATTTTTCGAAATATATGAATTTAAGAATGCAAGTATTTTTTTAAATGCTAGAATTCTCTTGGTTTGCAGTTGTTTATTAGTATTCTTGTTTCTGCTCTATATGAACTATTTCTCAGGCCATTTCCATGAGTATGGATGGTTCTATGTTTTCTTTCTGGTTACCTTATTTTTGTCTAGACATATGCATCTTAGATTAGATACATCTCGTTCTTTATATTAGAAACCATCACCAGTGGACCGAGCTGCAACCAATAAACCCCAAACTAGAAATAGTTGTCGGGCCAGAATCTGTATGGGTTCCCTATTCCAAATGGCGAGAGATCTAATTGGGACCTCTTATTGAGGGTAACCCCTGTTATTGATAACGTGCCATTTTCCTGCATCAACAGGATATTATCCTTTACCTAAAATATGAAAATTTCTTATTGTAATGTCCTCTAAAGAAAGGAGAGCTCTGAAAATGAATACCAATAAGAATGCGTTAGTCTTTGGAATTCCTTTTCAAAGAAATATTGATGGTATTATGCTAAGATGTCTAGAACATTCAAAATCCCAACAAACATTACAAGAATTCCATGAAGGAGTTTGTGTATGACACTTTGCACCGGTGGTGACTGAACACATAATTATCAACGTTGGATATTACTAGCCAACTATGTTCAAAGATGCCTATTTGATGATCAACAAATGTCTTCCAAGACAAAATTTCTCTGGAAAAATGAAAAGAGAAGTAATTCCTCTCGAATCCAGATTTGTAGAAGAACCATTAGCTTAGTGGGGTTTGGATGTTATTGGTCAAATCAATCCAAAATCCAGTAAAGGTCATTCATAATTCTCCCTGCTATTGATTATTTTACAAAGTGGCCAAAAGTTGTAGCTTTGAAGACCGTTGATTCAGAACAACGCATCTTGTTCTTGAAGAATACTATTCTTTCTAGATTTGGTGTTCTTGAGAAGTTCATAATAGATAATGGCTCAATCTTCATCAGGTCTAAATTCACAAAGTTCTATGGAGATTTTGGTATGTTGATGGGATAATCATCAAATTATTATCCTCAAGAAAATTGTTAGAAAAACAATATCGTAGAGAAATAAAATAAAACAAATGTGGAAATAAAACACAGAAGATACACAATACAATAGAGACACAGATATACATGGTTCGCCCAATGTGGGCTACATCCACTAGAGAAATTTTTAGGTCCTTCCTTTATTTATTATCCAACAAATGAAGGGATACAACCTACAATACATCCGCTGTAACTTCCTCTTCTTTCTCTCACAATCTCCTCTCTCAAAATACAATATTCAATCTATTGCACACGTAGCCACAATACAATTCCTCATAAAAGAGGGTTTCCTTGTAGGGAAAAAAACACTAACATAACTTCTACCATCAAATATTTGACCTTATAATGAACGATCCAAATTGACTATGAAATTACAATATTTGAATTGCACTAAAAAAACAATTCTTTGACTTGCATATGAATTAGGAAGATAATTTGGCTCCACAACCAACAAAAATGGCTTGGCTGAGTCAACTGATCCAGAATTGGATCTTAGGACCAAAATGGGTCCACAAAGGCCTAAAAATAAAAGTTCCTAGAATGGTTTCAAAATAGACACGTGCGTAGGCCTCGTCGATATGAACCCAACACAACTTGAACGGGCTCAAACGAACATCGTATGACGAATATATCGTGGTCTGTTCATTTTTCCAAACAAACAAAATTTGATGACTGTACGGTTCGTACAGTCCCACATGGAACTTGACTATATAGGCCATATGACCGTACAACTGACGTGGTAGAGTGCATTGTCATGCTGATGTGGAAAGGTTGCTGACCGGGAAAGTACAGGTGGATGAGTCAGGGGGTGACACATGGCACCACTGCAAGGGTGACATGTGGCACTGGCTTACGTGGCAGGTACAATGGATGATGACGTGGCAAACATGTGGCTGGAAGAAGGTCGAATCATGCACTGAAATTTATCAGTCAGTTGGCGTATGGTATAGTGCCACATGGCCCAGTCATGGGCTGCCACATGGAACCCATTCATTGGACGTTTTGTTGTTTGGAAAAATTGTATGGAGTGCATGGGATTTGAACCCGGGACCTCTGGTCCAAGCAAATGACTTGGCAGGGCCAGGTTAGCTAACCCACCCTCACAATGGTTCTTAACCTATAGTGGCGCCACTACTATTTAAGTTGCATGGTATGTAAAACAGGCGGATATACGGGTCGGTGCCTAGCCCCAACCCCGACATAACTACCATGCGACTGCTTACATATGACCATGCTCCATACATTTGTTTGCATGCGGTTCTGATATATGCTCCAGCCCCCGGATCCTGGTCCTATTACTCTGCTATATGACCCAGGGCCACTACATTGATACCTTTGCACGGATAATGGTTAGCGCCCAGTCGATCGAGCTAACTCGCCGAACAAGGCGCTATACCAGGGGATAATCTTATAACAACTAGCGCGTGGAGCTCCAAGCTTTGGGCATATGACAATCAATGCAACCAGGGGGCCATTGGTTAAGGGGATAAGGACGAATGCACTAGACCAGGGCCACATGGAGTGTGCCCCATATGAACAGGAGCGTGGAAAAAGGGGTTGCACCCTTAATATTTTCCCAAAAGTGGATTTTATACTATATTATATGGTTTTTATTGATTTTTGGCCTTATATTGGGAGATTTTGGTCATTTTTGGAGGATCTTGGGCCCTTTTTGAGGCCAGATCTTAGGGATAAGTGTTGGCAAATATTTAACAGACAACGAATGCTTGTAATTGATGGCAAGTACAACAATGAAGATGGCATGAGTACATAAAGTATGTAATAGATGGGCATTCAGATGATGACATTATGAGAAGATGCTGCAAAGAAGATTCGAATAAGCTCAGAAGAGATAGTGCAGAGGATTGTTGGCAAGAATAGCGATGGCAAAGATCAACATGATCAGCAGCAACAGTGATCATTGGATCAACAATTCAGAATTCCTGATGACTGTTAGATCTCAATGTAGACAAGAAGAGTGCACAGATATGGAGGATAGATCTTGGGCGTTAGATCTGAGCATGAGGATCGACCATCGTAGGATCCAGGAGAATCTGCACGATCTTTAAAAGTGCAAGGTGAAGGGAGTTCGCAAAATCTCAAAATCCCGATGCAGACACAATGAAGACTTGCAAAATCACAAAAAGATCCTGACCGTCAATACACCAAAAGACGTGGACCGTTGATCTAAGCTCCATTTTGGAGTTTCACCTATCGCGACTTGGAGTGACAAGAACCTCCATTGAAGGAATCGCGAGATGCAAATTCACGATGAGATCTGGACCGTAGATTCATCGAGATCGTGGACCGTTGATCTAAGCTCCATTTTAGAGTTTTTCCTATCACAACTTGGAGTGACAAGAACCTCCATCGAAAGAATCGCGATATGCGAAATCATGATTTAATCGCAGCCATCATATCAAGGTGTGATCTGGACCGTCGATCCAACTTCATTTCGGAGTTTCGCGGATCACGACTTGGAGAGTTGAGATACCTCATCTCTAGAATCGCGATATGCAAAATCGTGATATGATCCGAGCCGTTGAATCAAGATCATATCTGGACCGTCGAATCATAGGACAAGTCGCTGACCTGGAGTCAACAGAGCATGGTGTGGAAACTCGCGAGATTGAGATTGCAATAAGATCTGGACCGTCGGATCTATGGAGATTTCAACTGTCGATCAGACTCAATGAATTTTATAAACTTGCGAAATATAAAGCGCCTTTTGGCACAGCCTATGGTCACCGCTGGTGGTTACGAGAAGGGAAGGAGTCAGTTCAGATAAGCTCCATTTCGGGGTTTCGGGGATCGCGACTTGGTGATTTGAGATGCCTCATCTCCAGATTCACAAAATGCGAATTTGCGAAAAGCACTTTATGCATAAGCGCTTGGTCATAGCCATGGTCATATAAAGGAAGGAGCTAACATAGAAAATCTCTATTTTGGAGCTTCAGAACTCATGACATGGAGACTCAAGATGTCTCATCACAGAATCTCTGAATTGCAAAAGTGTGAAATGAGGAAATAACGCAAGAACCCATCAGAGTTAATCCAACGATGGAGGTGAACATGAGCACGATCGGAGGGCTACTGATGCATGACACAATGAAACTGCCAGAAACCATTGATGGTGTCTTCCAGAGAATTCGAAGAGACCTCTGTGTGATCGCCAAAGGAGATGAAGAGTCTCCAAACTTCGTCTAGTGAAGGAAGACAACTCTTAGAGGGATTGACAGGTGGATGAGCATTGAAGTCTGTAGCTGAAAATAGAAAGGATAATCTCATCGAAGAAAGGGAAGATGAAGAGCCTCAACTGCCAGAGAAGCTGCGAAATCTAGATAGAACACCCAGTGATGCTGAATGTGTGAAAAAAACTTTCGAATAAGATGAAGAGTCGCGATAATGATGAGGCAGAGCACTCGAGATGTGGAGGGATTTGGCATGGAGTGAGCATGCAGAGGCATGGCAAATATTGCATGCACAAAGAGCACAAAGACGATAAGAATGTGGAAAAAAGAAGAGATAGGGGAGTTGTGGTGCAGGAGAACTCAGGGGTGTGCAAGGAGGTAGAGCGCAGGAGTAGAAATGCACAATTGAGGAATGGTGCATTGAAGGGATATGGTGCATAGAGAATAAAAGGAAGAATAACAGAAAGTGCAAGGGGTGTGCAGAAGACACTGATGCAGACAAGGCAGAGCAGTGTAACAGAACAACGACAAGGCTGGTAAGACATTGAATAACTTTATATCGCTGTAATAAGTTTTAGTAACAAAGAAATTATAATTCAGGGTGGTTGGGAGGTGCTAGGGAGGACTGGTGTCCTCATAGGTTCAAGTGGGTGCTTGAACACAGGGAGTTGGTGCTTCCTTCTAGTTGGTGCTAGAGAAACCAGGGAGTTGGTGCTTCCTAATAGTGGGTGCTAGAGAAAAACAGAGAGTTGGTGCTCTTAGCAAGTTGCAGCTTGAAAAACAAAGGTTGTAGCCTCACAATGAGTTGGTGCTCATATGTATGATAATGTAAAAAATGTAAATACTACTT
>SNQJ01S0066291.1:37167-56278 GCA_010110895.2 Picea sitchensis | reverse complement strand
ACTTATCATATAAAGAAGAAGAGGTTTTTACCCTGTATGGGTTTCCTTGGGAAATATCTATCTTTGTGTTTCTCATATATGTGACTGATGCTGAATGTGCCATTGTTTATTTCCTTGCATTATTGTGATCATCATTGAGTGCCTTGTAAATATTTTAAAAGAAACATAATTGTTTAAGCACGGTAACAACTGATTCACCCCCCTCCCCCCCCCCTCTCAGTTGTCCAACAATAAGTTGGGAGGTTGTTACCCACTTCAGCCCTATATAAACTAGAGGTTATTGAAGCCAGGGAGGAGGTTCATAACAGAGAAATGCTGAAGATTTTCCAAGCCAAACCCATTTTTATGCAGGGAAGCCATTGATGAGAGCACTTTTGTGGGCCATTTCTGGGAGCTTCGGTCATCTGTTTTCAGTGCCGTCAGTTTTGTTGGGTTCTTAAGATCTGATAGAACACGAAAAGATCAGTTTGTAACCTTTTTGACATTTTTATGATGTACTTTTAAAGATTTGAAGAAAAATAAGAAAGCCTCACCCACAAAGGCCCAAAGACGTAGGCGAGATTGCTGAATTCCGTTATCACGTTGGTGTTTTATGGTTTGTTGTTATTCATGATTACTCTTAGATATGTATATTTCGTAATGGATTTTATGTTTCCTCTTTAATTCTTCCTCTTTCATTAAGTTCCTAAATGGTAATTTAACTCATGCAAAATAACTCAATCATTGTCGTTTAAAAGATCTTTTCAGATCAAGTGGTATCTGAGCTAGTTGACGATTGGTTTTTGAGTTTGCATGATTACCAAGGAAAATATGAATCATGGTGAAGGAAATCTTGTTGAAGGGAATTCGTTGATTTTATTGATAAAGAGAAGTTCTCAAAGTGAGAAGATGGCATCGGAAGAGGGACTTTCTAATGAGGAGAAAGAGTTTCAAAATACTTTCTTCACCATGTTGGAGATGATGAAGGTTTTGTATGAGGATTACTTGGAACGGAAGAGACCAATTCTAGGTGAATATTCAAAGGTAAAAAGTGAAGAAGGAGAGGATCCTCCTCAAATTCCTCCTTCACCTCCTTCTTCTCCATAAACTTCTTCTTCTTCAAGTTCAAGTTCTAAATCCACTGCAAGAAAACATTCCCATAAACATAAACAAGAAATGCCTTTACTTAAGCTTGATGTGAAATTTGAATTACCTATGTATGATGGTGAGGTCAATGCAGAGAGGCTTGATAACTGGGTCAGACAGATGGAGGTTTATTGCAGTGTGAAACAAATCAAAGATGAGGCCACTCAAATCAAGTTGGCATCACTTAGACTTGCAGGCACATCACTCATCTGGTGGCAAAGCAAGTTGCAAAATGACATACAACAAGTGGGTAATGTATTTCCATCATGGCAAGTTTTTATTTCTGCACTTAGAAAGCAATTCTATCCTTTGGGTTATAAAGAGAAAGCTTTAATTGAATGGAAATCTCTTAAACTAAGAAAAGGACAAACAGTACAAGAATACATAGATGGATTTCGTAAAATGGCATTGATGTTAGACATTCCTTTACATACCCAAGAAACTCTTATGAAGTATATAGGAGGTTTACCTGCACATATTCGTAACACTGTATTTATGTTTGGACCTACTAATATTGACGAGGTTTCTGTTCAAGCAACATACATTGAAGCATGGAAAAAATGGGTTGGTGTATTAGGGGAATCGTCTTCAAGAAAAGAGGACAAAAGGAAGTGGAATGGAAAGAAGGAAAATTCAATGTAAAGAAAGGAAGAGAATCCCTCTTGTAAGCATTGCAAGAAAAAAGGGCATGATGAGGACCATTTTTGGCAATTGCATCCCGAGAAGAGATTGAAGGGGTTCAAAGAAAAGAAAGGGAGGCAAACAATTTCCACAACAACATGACCCATAGACTTGGGATTGGATTCAGGGGATGAATCTAAAGTCTCATTGGTTGGTTTGACAGGTAAAATTGGTGATGGATTTGATTCTAGAAGTAAATTGTTTCACATAAGGGTCATTATGAGGCACACTAAGGTTGAGACATTGATAGATAGTGGATCTCAATCTAACTTGATTTCAGAAGAATTGGTTAAACAATTGGGATTAAACACTCAGATGCATCATAAACCTTACACACTTAAATGGATAAGAAACAATCATAAATTGCACATAACAAAGCAATGCACATTAAAGTTTTCAATTTCATCTAAGTTTGTGGATGAGGTAACATGTGATGTGGTGCCACTCAGTGAATGTGGAATGGTCTTAGGCAGTCCTTATTTATATGATTGTAAAGCAATATTCTACAAGGAAAAGAATCAATATCACTTAATCAAAGTAGACAAAGAATATGAGGTACATGCTCATAATTTAAAGGAAAATAAATCTCTTCAAACAATGGAACAATTAAAAAAGGAAGCTCATGCAAGCAACACACCTATAATTGTGTCAAATCAAGTAATTGATCTTAAGCAAGAACAAGAGATGTTTGTAGAATGGAAGATCAATCACACTTTGCTTCAAGATAAGCTAATGTCGTGCAAATACTACAAACATATTAGTGCATTTACAGTCATATTTCTGATGTTGTCATTAGTAATGTTGTCAACATGGATGATAGTGGCTTCAGTAAGATGTGACAGAGTACAAGTGGCTAACAATATGCTGTCAGTTATCGTGGTTGTTTTATAGTTGATCATGATGACACAAGTGCACAGGACAAAGTTTAAAGATAGAGAACAAGTTGGGTGGCCTATCCCGAACTTGATGATTGATCAATAACCTTTTGGAGGACCAAAAGGTCTTTAGTGGGGAGGTGTGATCCAAAATTGGATCTTAGGACCAAAATGGGTCTAGGAAGGCCTAAAATTCAAAGTTCTCAGAATGGATTCAAAACGTACGTGTGTGTAGGCCTTGTCGATACGAACCCAACTCAACTTAAATGGGCTCAAACGGACGTCGTATGATCAATATATCGCGGTCTGCTCATTTCGCCAAAGAGACAAAATTTGATGACTATACAGTTCATATAGTGCGACGTGGCAGCTGACTGTACAAGACGTACGACCGTACAAATGATGTGGCAGGGTGCATTGGCATGATGACATGGACATGTTGCTGTCTGGGCAAGTATAGGTGGATGATTCAGGGGGTGACATGTGGCACTAGCTTATGTGGCAGGTACAGTGGATGCTAACGTGGCAGACATGTGGCTGGAAGATGGTTGAATCATACGTTGACATGTGTCAATTAGTTGGCATATGGTATGGTTCCACATGGCACCCATTCATTGGACGTTTTGTTGTTTAGAAAAATTGTATGGAGCGCACGGGATTTGAACCCGTGACCTTTGGTCCGAGCAAATGACTTGGCAGGGCCAGGCTAGCCAACCCACCCTCACAATGGTTCTTAACCTATGGTGGCACCACTACTATTTAATTTGCACGGTATGTAAAATGGGCGGATACAAGGGCTGGGGCCTAGCCCCAGCCCCGACATAACTTCCATGCGACCGCTTTCATATGACCATGCTCCATACATTTGTTTGCGCGTGGTTCTGATATATGCTCCAGCCCCTGGATCCTGGTCCTATTACTCTGCTATATGAACCGAGGCCACTACATTGATACCTTCATGCGGATAATGGTTAGCGCCCAGTTGTTCAGGCTAGCCCATCGACCAAGGCGCTAGACTAGGGGCTAATCTTATAACAATTAGCGCGTGGAGCTCCAAGCTTTGGGCATATGGCAATCAATACGACCAGGTGGCTGTTGGTTAAGGGGATAAGGACCAACGCGCTAGCCCAGGGCCATATGGAGTGCACCCCATATGACTAGGAGTGCGGAAAAAGGGGCTGCACCCTTAATATTTGCCCAAAAGTGGATTTTATACTATATTATATGGTTTTTATTGATTTTTGGCCTGATATTGGGATATTTTGGTCATTTTTGGAGGATCTTGGGCCCTTTTTGAGGCCATATCTTGAGGAGAAGTTGGGAGGTTGTTACCCACTTCAGGCCTATATAAAACAGAGGTTCTTGAAGCCAGGGAGGAGGTTCAGAATAGAGAAATGCTGAAGAATTTCCAAGCCAAAGCCATTTTTATGCAGGGAAGCCATTGAGGAGAGCACTTTTGCAGGCCATTTCTGGGAGCTCCGGTCATCCATTTTTCAGTGCCGTCAGTTTTGTTGGGTTCTTGAGATCTGATAGAACATGACCAGATCAGTTTGTAACCTTTTTTTCACTATTATGATGTACTTTCAAAGCTTTTTAAAAAAATAATAAAGCCTCACCCATAGAGACAAAGGCCCAGAGATGTAGGCGAGATTTCCAAACTCTGTTATCACCTTGGTGTTTTATGGTTTGCTGTTCTTCATGCTTACTCTCAGATCTGTATATTTCTTAATGGCTGCTATGTTTCCTCTTTAATTCTTCCTCTTTCATTAATTTCCTAAATGGTAATTTAACTAATGCAAAATAACTCAACCATTGTCGTTTAAAGATCGTATCGGATCATCAACCAATAAGACATCGATTCAAGTCCTTAAAATTATAATTGTAGCAAATCATATAAATTGACATAAAAAATCCAGTTCAAGTCAACTTCTTGTTTGTAGACTTTAGATATGGAAGAACTTTCTTTGGGTATGAATATCATACCTAGGGTGGACCTCGAAGGTTCCCTTGATTTTGTGCTAAAGTTACAAGTGAGTATAGGTGAAATAATTATGGGGAAATGGTGTACACGAGGAATAACACACAAATTTTACGCACTCAGGGCCAGGGCCAGGATAGCCAACCCACCCTCACAATGGTTCTTAACCTATGGTGGCACCACTACTATTTAATTTGCACGGTATGTAAAATGGGCGGATACAAGGGCTGGGGCCTAGCCCCAACCCCGACATAACTTCCATGCGATCGCTTTCATATGACCATGATCCATACATTTGTTTGCGCGCGGTTATGATATATGCTCCAGCCCCTGGATCCTGGTCCTATTACTCTGCTATATGAACCGAGGCCACTACATTGATACCTTCATGCGGATAATGGTTAGCGCCCGGTCGTTCAGGCTAGCCCGCTGACCAAGGCACTAGACTAGGGGCTAATCTTATAACAATTATCGTGTGGAGCTCCAAGCTTTGGGCATATGGCAATCAATACGACCAGGTGGCTATTGGTTAAGGGGATAAGGACCAGTGCGCTAGCCCAGGGCCATATGGAGTGCACCCCATATGACTAGGAGTGCGGAAAAAGGGGCTGCACCCCTAATATTTGCCCAAAAGTGGATTTTATACTATATTATATGGTTTTTATTGATTTTTGGCTTGATATTGGGATATTTTGTTCATTTTTGGAGGATCTTGGGCCCTTTTTGAGGCCATATCTTGAGGAGAAGTTGGGAGGTTGTTACCCACTTCAGGCCTATATAAAACAGAGGTTCTTGAATCCAGGGAGGAGGTTTAGAATAGAGAAATGATGAAGAATTTCCAAGCCAAAGCCATTTTTATGCAGGGAAGCCATTGAGGAGAGCACTTTTGCAGGCCATTTCTGGGAGCTCTGGTCATCCATTTTTCAGTGCCGTCAGTTTTGTTGGGTTCTTGAGATCTGATAGAACACGACCAAATCAATTTGTAACCTTTTTTTCACTATTATGATGTACTTTCAAAGCTTTTTAAAAAAATAATAAAGCCTCACCCATAGAGACAAAGGCCCAGAGATGTAGGCAAGATTTCCAAACTCCGTTATCACCTTGGTGTTTTATGGTTTGCTGTTCTTCATGCTTACTCTCAGATCTGTATATTTCTTAATGGCTGCTATGTTTCCTCTTTAATTCTTCCTCTTTCATTAATTTCCTAAATGGTAATTTAACTAATGAAAAATAACTCAACCATTTTCGTTTAAAGATCTTATCGGATCATCAACCAATAAGACATTGATTCAAGTCCTTAAAATTATAATTGTAGCAAATCAAATAAATTGACATAAAAAATCCGGTTCAAGTCAACTTCTTGTTTGTAGACTTTAGATATGGAAGAACTTTCTTTGGGTATGAATATCATACCTAGGGTGGACCTCGAAGGTTCCCTTGATTTTGTGCTAAAGTTACAAGTGAGTATAGGTGAAATAATTATGGGGAAATGGCGTACACGAGGAATAACACACAAATTTTAGGCACTCAAAAACCCTCATTGGAGCCATATTGCCAGACCCTACCCTAAAAATATTCTTGATATCTCCACTCGACAATGGTTATTAACTCACTAGACCCTACCCTCAAAATACTCTTGGTATCTCCTCTCCACAATGGTTATTAATTCATAGGATATTTTGAAGTCTATCCTAAATTCCCTTTGTCCATCTTGATTCTAAATGTACAACTACCTCAAGAAGGGTGAAAACCCAAATTGGGACCAAAACTGTAAACTAAAATATTGACCCAATTCTTCTCTTACTCTATTTACATTGCATGTACCCAATCAATGAGAGCACAAGAAAACATACTTATATAGTAGCACCTTTGATACTTTGGTAATGGGTTAGAGTGATTTCCCCCTAGTTAGCATCTAGCTTCAACTCGAGGCATATAATTATGTTCCTACTATCATAATTCATTAGTTGCACCTACTCTCCAAAACCCTTTCTAAGATATCTATCCATTCAATGGCTAGTGGCCACCCTAGCAGTTCCTCCTATCCTCTAAGTACCTCCTTTAATTCCATATCAAGAATGTCTTGCTTCCCACAAAATCTATGTCCTCTCCCCAAATTCATCACCAACTTGTGGGAAATTTTGTTGCTAAGTCAAAATGAACTCAACTCTGACACTTGGAGGGTTTCAATGTTTCCAAAGGAGTAGCTAATTGTGTAGCAAACAAATCCTTTTTCCGATCACAAATTTGACAAGAATCTGGTGGGAGTTTTAGGGATGGTTAAAGTTCCACTATGAGAAAAGTTTCATGCATGGTGGAATGATGGATTGTGAGGGTTTTGCCAAAAATTCTAAGCCATCCCAAAACATTGAAAATCCAATCTAAGTTTTGAATATATTGAAACTATGACCAAATTATATCAACAGATTTTGACATAGGAGGGAATTTTGATACATGTTTAGATGGATTCATCTCCGAATTGATATGTGAGATTGTTGGGATGTGTTTCATTCTAGATTGAAGAGAATTCAAAGGAATTTTTTTTCCAAATTCCTCCGAGGGTGGTAAAAAATGTGCAATTTAATTAAAGCATAAACAATACGCACAAAAACTACCAATGATATTATTATCGAAGTGAGAGAGGATATTGACGATGACGATGATGATTAAAATCCACTGAGACCAATTGGTCTATCAGATCTTAAGAAGGTAAGAGATTACTTCAATTTCGTTAAAATTATGTTTATGTGCTTAAAAAGAATTGAGAGAAGCATTCCAAGATCACCATAGTTTTGATGACTTAGGACGTTAAGAAGGTCTGTATTATGGTAAATATTTTTAAATTGTGATCTAATTTGGGAATAGATAGAGAAATCTAAGAGAAAGTGTTTTCCATCTTCAACACTCTTAGTGTCACAAATATGGCAGAGTCTTTCATCCCACAATGTTTTGGGAATTGTCCAACGCCCAGTTTCACTATGTATCTCACGAGATTTTGTTCTTATTTTAGCAATTTGTTTTTATTCTTTTCACTTCTAAAAACTGAGAGTTACTTTTGATCTTCTAAATTAGGGTTAACCACCTCCTTGTAGTATCTTAGTTTCCTTTTATCCTCTAATTCTTTATCACACCACATATTCACCTTAAATTTAGAAGTGATAATATTTGTAAAATTATTGATATTCTACATGATGGATTCTTCTTGTATTCCCCAATGATTTATCCAAGATTTGACATCTTCATGCCACCCCCGCTTGAGCCGCTGGTGGTTTTTGGTAGATTTTGAAGCAATTTTGGGGAGCCTATTTTCGTCCATGTTATTTATATTTTTCTTGTAAGATAGATATCTAATCATAGCTATGATCTCAATGAGGGGAATACTTGATTATATGAGGAGGATAGGATAGGGTGTATTCCCCTTAATTTTGAGATTATAATTTATAAAATTCTTTTGGATCTATTCTATCTTTCTCCAAGATTCTCTAGAGATACTGCAACCCCAAACTTCACATCCATATAAGATAACCAGAGTGATGAGAGTGTGAAAGAGGTTTTTTTTTGTATCCCAATGTCAAAGGTCCGCTGATTTAAAATTGTTTTCAAGCCCATAATAAGCTTTCCACCCTCCGTTTATCCTTTTCTCAATGCTATAGTTCCAATTGAGCTTATGGTGAATATCGATTCCAAGATATTTGTATGAAGGAACTTCCTCCAAGCTATTGTTGTCATATACAAAAGTATCGTAGGTGATGTTTTTGGATTTAATTATCATAACCTTTGTTTTTTCAGTGTTCACAATCATTCCCATACTAGAGCAGAAGTCCTTGAGGATTATAAGTTGCTTACCTAGGTCATAGGGAATCTCCACCATAAGAACAATATCATTAACATAAAGAAGAAGGATGATGACTACACTAGCGAGAGTTGGGCCAACACAACTTGCATCCTCCTAACAACATTCTAATTTATCAATATAGATGCCGAAAAGGGGGGGATAGGGGGAAACCTTGCTTGAATCCTATATTATAGTTAATGTTTTTCAACCAGCCCTCAATGTTGCTAAACTTGGAAATAAATTTCTCACATATCCTTATTGCAACAACTCTTAACTCCTCTACAATGATCCTAAACGTAATGCGGTGGTCCATATTTGAATGGTAGTCTCTAAACCCAACATGGCCTTTAGTTATTTTTCCAAATATTTCTAGCCATGTACCGATCTTCTTTACCAAAATACTTCCGTATAGCTTACCTAAAATGGGTCTAGTCATAATGGTCCTATAATTAGAGGGATTTCTTTTATCCCCACTTTTGAAATTAGGTACAATGAGGCTTTGAGTCCAAGGTTTTGGGAAACCTTGTTGGATAGCTAAATTGAAGAGCTTATGTATGTTATGGATGAGGATAGGTCCTCTATTTTTTAATATTTTAGCTTGGTAACCTTCACTGTCCTTAGCTTTTCCTTTTGAGAGCCACTTAACCCAAAACTTAATGTCCTAATTCCTTCCATAGATAACACTTCATCCTTTGCAAAACTATTTTGAATGGTGTCCATGACTGTTGGCATGTAGTTATAACACCCTAGGTTCAGTTTATTCAACCAAAAAAACCCTTTAGATACCACCCCTTTCAACATCACTTGCATGCAAGTGAAGTCTCACCTGAGGCATCTACTAGGGCTACAAGAGCCAAGTTTCTGCAGGGACGAGGGGGTCTGAGGCTATCATCATATCCATTACTATTTATCCACCCTGTGCGTAATATATTTATTCATATCCTTTGATTAGTTAACAAACTCTATTGTGTATAACCCTTATAACATAGATTGCAACATAAGTAACCCATTGTACCATTCATTATTACTGCACATCAATCATATAGTAAAAAAATATATACTAATCATGCATAAACAAAACATCCATGAACAACCACATCAAAGGACACATTCAGACACAGGATTTAACATGGTTGACCCAATTCTTGGGCCACATCCACAACGTTTGGATTCTATATTAGTCTTCATGAAATCACCATATCAGGCTTGCACACCGTGCTTACAATAGATATGAAATATCATACTATCCATACTATCCTAGTGCAAGCCTCTCTCCCTCTGCAAAACCGCTCCAAAACCTCGATTAAGGATTCTCACTCATACACAACCTAATCTCTTAATCTCAACGACCTATTCTTCCCCAACCCATTACATATTTATACATTGAGTTAGGGATCAAAACCCTAATAGTTTATCCCAAAAACCTAATATTTCCTAGCTGTTTTCCTTCTTTTTCACCAACATGTTTCTTTTCCTTTTTTTTCCAGCATGTTGCTTTTTCTTCCTTTGCACCTACATGTTGCTTCTGGATGCCTAACTGGTGTTCTTCCTTATTTTGCACACACTTTGAATTCTACTTTGACCCCACAAACTACTCCCTTTTCTGCTTTTGTGTGCGCTCTTCCAAACTTAGTTATTCAAAATGCATGTCCAACATTCCCCCAAAACTCACTTGTGGCTCATCCTGAGACAATTAAGCCTGTTGCGTTGCTCCCTTCCACGCCTCCATGAAATTTTGTAGGCTTTCTCTTGGTGTAGTGAATTCCTTCCTAACCTTGACTTCTTTCTCCAAAATCTCCTCTACTACCTGCGCAGTCAGGGCTGTGAGCTTCTCCTCGTTGTATTGTGTTTCTTTCTTCATTGTACCTTGCACAACTTCCAATTCCCCTATAAAACTGAGTTCTTCATCCTACAATGATCCAAGAGGATATGGGAATGATCACAGAGGTCCATAATAGTTCAGAAATGTTCAAAATTCAAATGCTTGAAATTCCCCTGAAATCACTATCAATGTGTAGAGCTCGTCATCAACATTCCAACACTGCAAACAGTTTGTCAAACATAGTTCGTATGAAAAAGTTATCAACGGTCAAAGTTCCAGTAAACCTAGGTCAAAGTACATGGAAAATAAAGAAGTGACACATGTCACCACTACAAGGGTGATACATGGCACCTAATTGGAAGTTGATTGAGTAAGGTTCAACAAGTGATTCAATCACATGATGACAAGTGGCTCCAATCATAGTTTGACATGTGGCATTGACAGAGCCAATCAGAGGCCACCACGTGACAACCCCTCATTGGCCAATATTAGTTTATTTATATAAAATTTTATGGAGTCAATAGGGTTCGACCCCATGACCTCCAAAGACAACAAAGGTCTTCACATAATCATCCACACCAACATGCCACCACATGATACTTGACAACTCTATGGCATATTACATATTTAACTTTATAATAAACTTTATATGGGTAGCTAAACGGCCGAGGGCCTAAGCCCTCTACCCTAAGCCCCTAGTCCATTGCATACCACATGATCACACCATAGCTTAGAGGGGGCTATGACATATGTTTCGACGGGATTTTAACAACCATATATTATGTGTTATATCGTATTATCTCAAATACCATATATTCTGTGGGAAGGTTACAACTAATAGTTGGAATAATGTAACTATATATAGTTCTAACAAAAAAGATTCGTGGTCAATGGGAATAGAACCCATGACCCACCAACCATAAAATAACTTAACAACATCACCAATAACCAATTTTCCTATAGTTAAGGGTTGTTTACTAAACCCAACAATCTATAGTTAAAGCTTGCCATAAAATTAGGATTTGGTTATAAAACCAACCAAATCACATTTCAAGCATGCCATAAATTTCAGGGAGAAGGTTAGAGGGGAAGCCTATTTAATGGCATGCACCCCAAGGCACACACACACCATTTATGCATATTTTATTCTCGTAAATCATGCCAAGAGTACTAAGGGTATGAGGCTACACCGTAAAGCATGTTGGGGGTCACCTTGATGAAATTTCAAGTATTTTATATCATTTTTGCATGATTTTTCTCCAGGAACTCAATGATGCACTCCATTTATTCACTTGAGAAACATGTAAAAAAGTCATTGTAAAACACAAGCATTTGAGCATTAATAAAATAAGTCTCTATTGGAAGTGGACTCAGAGAGGTAGCCCAATTTGGGTGAACTCCGTTTTCTCCAACTTCTGTAGGTGATTGTATGATTTTTGTTCTTTTAAAGTTCATTTATTTGAAAGTAATTTATCATTAAAGTGGAATTGGCTAGATAAGTATTTCACATGTAATCACAAAACTACCAAGCGATCATTTTATTTCAAAGATCAAGGATTTTTCGGCTCATGCAGGGGTACCAATCATTTTGCGAGAGTATTTTTCTCTTCCCTTAGCTCTTATATCTCACTGCATGACTTATTGTTCACCAAGATGGTCGCTATCCACTCTAATGTTGGCATCATGCTTATATTCTCCGTGGCCTTCTACGCCTTTTCATATGCATTCCTTAATCTTTCCTCAACGACCTTCATAGTCGGATCCTCCATCAACTTTTTCCAAAGATGCATGCTTTCTTCGCATAACTTCACACACTCATCATTCAAAATATTAATTCTTTCTATTGAGTTTATGGTTGTTCTTTCTCTTTGTTTCTTCTCCTCAAGTGGTGTCCTTGGTGTAGTGTGCACTTCGAACTCTCTAATTATTGTGTGGAAGCCTTGAAATACTTCACTAAATTTGGATACATGTTCCTCTAGTGTGGATTCTACTACCATCGACACCTCTAAAATCTCCTTTTATAGTTTATGGACGACCCTCTGTATCCTCTCTACCTATTTCTCGGCCTTGTCCTTCTCCTTCAATATCCTCTCTTCCTTTTTCTCAGCCTCGTCCTTCTCCTTCACTATTTTCGTATAATCCTTCTGAAGTTCGGCCTTATTGACCATTAACTTAGACAACTCCTTTGACATTGACTCTGTGCGGAACTATATTTACTACACAATACCTTTCTGTAAGCCTTGTAGTGATCTTATGGGCATATGTGAAATTACTAAGTACATGTGACTTAATACTCGTGCCTGCTCCTACATCTCTAGCACGGGGAACTCAATTGCATCTAGTGATATCTTCAAAACTCCATGCACTACTGCTATATCTGAAAAGTAAGAAGGGGTGACCCCTGCTTCCCCAATCGTGCTTGTTTTTGGTCCTTCACTAGATCTTCACTTTGGTGCTCTCCTTGCTGCCTCCCAGATTTGTTGCAATGTTGTTAACTGTTCCTCCACCTTCTGGTGCAGCTCTTCATGTTTCTACAATGTTTGCTGAGATGCCTCTTCTACAACATCCCTCACTTAGTAATCGTTCCTGTCGATATCATCATTCGTCAAACTGTAGATAGTTGGTTCTTTATGGGATTTCATGTTCTTCCATGCATATGTTGTTGTCCCCTTATCATGGTATTTCCTCTTGTCCCTTTCTTTTGGTACTGCCTTATGAGCATCTCCAACACCATTTCCTTGTCCATTTCCTTGGTCTTCTTCTTCATTGTTAGGGTGCTTCATCTCTATTTTGTTCGCAGGAACCTTCCAGTCTAGGTCCCAATATTGCATAATCAGTTGGATGTCTTCCTCTGTGATTTTGTACTTTGTCTGGACCCATTCCTTTGTCGGTTATTTCTTTTCTTGTATGTATATGTGATGACGATCTGCCCAAAATCATGCAATTGGTGTGTACGCCTTTACAAGATGTGGAAAAATTTGTGGTGTATTTTGGATACAACTCCTAATCCTTTCATTTTATAGAAAGAAATCAACATTGGTTTCTATTTGTCTTCTCTTGTTCATCATGTACCAGAAGTTCTGATGCTTGGCAACTAAGCATGTATTACCTCTTAGACCCAAAAACTGAGTATCCTCTGGTTCATTTCACACTTTGAACGCAGTCAGAATTAAAAACCACGAATAATGGAATTCCATGCCTCTATCCCGTGATTCCACGCAATCGATGAGGAATTGGTTAAGTAAAAATGGTTTCCATCTCATCGATACCCCTTCTACACACTTATCAGTTGCAACTATCACACCTGCAGGAACTTGGTTTTTCCTGCACTTTCTTAGCAACTTGCACACCAATGCTTGCATCACAATTCTTATTGTTGGGTCACATATACTAGGTACGTCCAACTCGCGCACCCCTCTGACTGTGTGAAATTTATCCTTCATGGACTCTGATAGAGTCTTGTTATTTTTTTTGTCTTCAAACAACAAGGTGGGATCTTCCCCCTCTGATGGAAGCCTATGATTTGGGAAATGAGATCAGTGTCTATAGAAATTGGCATGTCCAACCATAATTAATTGCCATACACATAGGTTAACAAAATATTGACACATGCATTCACCTCTTGGCTCCTTCTGAAGTGTGGAATGTCAAACAGATTTAGTATGCCAACTCGTTCCAACCCTCTAGCCCATACCTTTGGCACATGTATAGTCTGGTTCATCACTGGGTCTATTTTAAGTTCCAAGTATTCACTCAACGCAAGTTTAGGGAACTTCGTTGTGTGTGTGATATTGTGGTCTGCATATTTAAGATGCAACACCATACCTAAAATATCCTCATAGATGATGATGTCATTTTGGATGTCGGGCATCACCAATGGATACTTGGAATCCTTCTTCAACGTAATTGGTTTGGAATCATCCTTCCTCGCCAAAATGTAGTCCCTAGTAAACCTTGGCCTTGATGATGATGCTCCTGGAGTCTCCTCAACCTCTGATGCTATTGTTTCTGCTCTCGTTCATGATTTATTTGGTGTGAATGGTGATGCCTTTGGTGGTTCCATCTCTATAATCCGATTATTAGAGACAACTACTTCAACTCTGCAACATGGCTCTTGGCTCGCTCTTACTTGCATGCAACTCCAAATGAAAATAACATTTCTTTTCATTCCTTCAGTGGCTTTTGTACTCCCTCAACAATTGTCCCTTTACACTCTCACCCATATTAAATGTCTAATCCATGAGTACCATTCGCTTAATACTTTATTTAAATATTCATTAATTCCAAATACTTCACTATATGTTTTCCTTGATTTTCTAGGTTGTCATCTTCGTTGGTGTTTTCCATTTATGAAGACGTGTCTCCATGCTATGTTGTCATTACAAATTTTAGAACCGTCATTTCCTCTCTTTAAAGTCGTTTAATGGCCTTTATCTGTTATCATCCGTGCAGTTTTTCTGGCTTCTTCTATCTGCGAAACACTCTCTTATTCTGCGCACTTACTCTTGTTGAAACATACTTACTTTTTGTTGTTTTTCCTTTGTTTTTATTTTTCTTTTTCCATTTTTTATTTCTTTTTCCTCCTATAATAAACTACTATAATACATAGGTTTTTGCATAGGTCATACTAGTGCGCGAATGATCGACCATCCATATAGAGTTTCAACTGACTTCCATTCACCAGTCCTCCCAAGACTTAACCCTTCAATGCTTCTAGCTGCACAACACCTGCTTTTGTCACATACTTGATCACGTATGTACCTAACTAATGCATCCTAAACTTCCTAAGGTGTTGCATGAACTTGTTGTCATATAAAAATACTAAGTCTCCCACTTGAAACATTTTCTATCTAATATGACTATCATGCCATGCTTTTTCTCTTGCCTTCTAGACTTGTTGTGGAATCTTGCGACAAATCGGTCTTCCTCAAGCTGTAATAACTATGACAATATTTCCTCTACTGTGCCATAGTTCGAAATATTTGTAATCAATGCAATGCACATGCTTGACACAATTAATTCCATCAACATTACTGCTTCTTTCCGATATACCAACCTAAAAGGTATATGTCCTGTCAACTTTTTTCTTGTAGTCCTATATGCCAATAATACTACAGGGATCCTTAAGTCCCAATCATCTCTCCCTACATTGAAAATCTTTGTCAATGAATTTTCTAAAATCTTATTGAAGGCTTCTACTGTCCCATTTTCCCGAGGATGGTATGGCGTGCTCCTCTAATGGTGAATTTGAAACTCCTCAGTCAATGCTGCAATCGTCTTATTCGGGAAGTGTGTTCCTTGATCACTCAATAGCATGTGTTAGCACTCAATTTTTATGGAAATTTTAAGTGTCTTTAGCATCTTTGTGCTAAAATGTTGAAGTCTTTTTGCTCATTTTCCCTAGTTCATAAATTCCAATTTCCTCATTGAGTAAGGAAGAGTCTTAATTCATACATATTTTTCTCCAAAAATCTATGGCCTTTGTCTTTTTGACCTACAATAACAAAAATGCAAACAAATTGATAAACCTCTAGTCTATGCTTTGTAGATTTTGAAATATAAAACATATACATTTGTTTTATTATTTTTTAAAAATTCTCATATTATCAAAGACATGTGGTATGTGCATACAAGTGAACTAAATGTTGTAGTTGTAATCCCAAGTCATATGAGTTAAGTCAAACTTCAAGGCCACGAGTCAAGCCAAAAATTGAGCCAACATTCAAGCTGTTTGGTGCTCAGTAAAATTGCAAATGCCTTATTTGTAGGATGCATGCACAGGTGCCAATTGTCAAAAAGTTTGTAGAGGCAGAGGTGCCAATGATTGTGCAGGTGTTGAAGAACTAAATATAGCCATGCCATATATGTTGGTGCTCCCATCTCTTGTCCGTTCCATCGTTTTAATGCATGGATGTGTAGAGGGGAGTGTGCTATGAATTTAATGGTACGCTGCCAACTCTCCTGGGTGTTGCGAATTCCACGGGCGCTACCCAATCTCCTGGGTGCTGCGAATTCCATGGGTGCTGCAAATTCCACGGGCGCTACCCAATATCCTGTGCATAGCCAAATCTCCTGAACAAGAAACACAGGTAGGCACTACCTAATTTCTGGCAGAGACAGATTCTTGCATAGAGACACACTAGAGTGGCGCTACCTACAGGTACCAGAAATGTAGGGGGGCCCGAATTATCATCTTAGTGAATGGATGATGATGTGGAAGATAGACATAGATAAAAATTGATAGCATGATGATAGTTACAAGCATTAAAAGACACTTGGCACATATGGAGATGCACAACAACAAAAAAGCAAGTTAGTTTGATGTTGGTTGGAGCAATGGCCAACATTTTCCCTTTTTGTAGCAGTTTGTTAGTAGCTATTAGCTTAGGTGTCCGATTGATAGCTGTTGTTGGAGAATCTGATGTGAGGAAGGGCCAACTCACACCTCCAACTGCTGCCTTTCCTTTCTATTATAAATCCATGTTCCAATTTAGGAAAGAAGGTTTGAATGGTAGAGCTGAGGCTCCCAGATTCTAATTTTATTTGACTTAGTAGACTGTCCTCTGGTTATGGACTGGACAAGAGAAATTTTGTTTAGTAGAAGTCAGTTTCTCTTTATATCATCTCATTACCTCTTATGATGAAGTATTCATGATTGGAGGATCCACATGAGTTTGTCATGGTTGTGTTATGATGAATGTTTGATTATAATACCGATGTGATTTTCTTCATTTTTCTTTAAACTCTGAATTCAAGAGGATCTTGTATTTGGGTTTTTCTTCCTTGGGATGCTTGAAAACCTGATGTTAATAGTAGACCTTTACACCTCCCTCACTAATTCTTCCTCCTTTTCACTTTTACTCCTATTCACTGGCTGAAGCTAATCAAGACCTCATTTGCTTATGCATGCTAGCCCAAATTTCTGAGTTAAAGACTTATTATTCGGAGTCTTGTCCATTTGACCTTTAAAAAACTCATTTACATTTACAAAATATTTTGATGTTACCAAGCTCACATGATTATAGTCTAGGGTGAATTTTGGAGTGATAACAGAATGCCCAGGCAACCAAATCTTGTAATGACATTCTCAAACATAAATCACACAGCAGTCTCCGCGTTGCAGTTTGTGATCGATGCTGCTTCTACCCATCTGGTAAAATACTCTGTCACAATGATTATGTACCTAGATCTTGATCTCCTGGCTAATGGATTGATCGGTCCAACGAATTCTATTGCCCATTTCTCAAAATTCTGCAATGTAACTTATGAATGCAAGGGAATCTCATCCCATCTAGATGGATTTCCAACCCTTTGACAAACATAACATGGCTAGAAATATTCCTTAGCATCCTTGTGAAGTGTGGGCCACCAAATCCCCGTGCACAAAATATTCTACGCAGTCGCTTTACCTGCGTAGTTTCCTCCTACAATACCTTCATGTGCTTTTGATAGTATCATTGGCCTTTCATGCTCTAACACACATCGTCTTAATATCCCATCTTCTATAATGTTCTTGACTTGGCTAGTCTAGAAAACACTGCTAATGTGTGTGTAGGATCAAAGGTTTACAACATATAAATGATCATACAAATAATAAACGTGACAAAGGACTGCAAAGTTGTATTATGATATCTTTGTGGATTAAAAAAATGGCCGAATGCGGCTGAATAAACTAACAATACTTGACTAGATCAATAGACAAAGGATCTTAGCCAGAATACAAATAAGCAACTGCGGCTGAATAAAATAACAACACTCAGCTAGATCAAAAGACAAAAGGATCTTATCCAGAATACAAATAAGTAACTAAAAGATAATACCTGGAATATGGGAGCACTGTGGAATGAATGAAGAATGATGGAAGACCTGGATGATATTCTCGGTGACTAGGGTGTGTCTTTCAACACCGAAATCAACCAACTGGTGTCTTCCTCCTGGAATACACTGAACTATCTCTCCTAAGATGTGCCTCTTCTCCTCAATGACAAGTCATAATCTTCATAATGATGAATTAGGTCGCTGTCCCTTCCTTTATAGCTTTCCAAAACCCTAAATCATGCTGAAACCCTAATTCACTGTTGACTTCCAAAACCCTAAATCACTGTTGACTTCTATTTTTAGCTCATAATGACTTAAAAGTGCTTTTAACCCTTTTTGGCTCAATGTCACTTTCCGAATATAACACCTGTGACTGGAGTGACCTCTAGTAATTCTGTTTACCCCTCTTTGACCCTGGCTATAGTCTAACGGGGCAGTTTAGACCATTAAGCCTCCTCTCTGGAGCTTCTATTTGGAAAGGGACATTAAAGTCCTCCCTTCCTGAAATTGCTTGTCCTCAAGTAATACCAGTCCAGGGTGCTGCAACACCTGCTCGCTCTCCCAAGTAGCGTCCTCTACTGGAAGCCCTCTCCATTTGATCAAACACTCTCTGATGACCTTGCTCCTCAGTTTTCGATCCTAGAACTCCAAAACCTCCTCCGGATCTAACTCCAACTGTCCCTCCTCATATAATAGGGGAAGCTCCTCTGATGTGATAATGAATTGTCCCACTGCCTTTTTGAGGCAAGACACGTGGAACACATTATGAATCTTGCTCCCTTCTGGAAGTTCTAGCTCGTAAGAAACATCTCCTACTCAGTGCATGATCCTGTAAGGACCATAAAATCTGGGTTTGAGCTTCTCGACCCCACTCTTCTTCATATATGACTGTCTGTAGGGTTGGAGTCTCAAGAAAACCAAATCTCCAACCTCAAAGCTGTGCTCTATCCTGTGCCTGTCCGCACTTATCTTCTGTC